>JACGCM010000835.1:0-27664 GCA_014058105.1 Kingdonia uniflora
AAGGATAGAGATAATTGGAACATAATGTTCTTTTGACAAGCGTAATTTGTCCTCCCAACTTCATTTTCAAAAAGCCAATTTCTGTGAAAACATAAGATAACAGATTCCGGACCTCAAAACATCGTGACCGTACCCCAAGTAGCATACCACAATAATAATTAGAAAGTACGCTTCTCGTCCCTCATCCCAAAGTAGCTATGTTACCTATGTTATGAAACCCTCTCATAACTTTGCTCTTTCCAAGTTTGCTTGTAACCTTAAAGCCAACTAAAAGCTTAGTAACACCCAAGATGTGATTTTACTTGATCGTATCTAGGAAGAAAAAGGTATCTGCAAATTACAGACAAGTAATATCTTGTGCCTCCTATCTACCTTAAAACCATGAACCATGTTTTAGTATCACCCTACAAGCCAATCTGTTCAATGCTACCCTGCCACAATCAGGGGGCGGATTTAGGGGGGGGGGAAAGAAAAAGAAATTGTTAAAAAATACTAATATAGGTAATAAATATAAAAAATGTAAATATGTATAAATTTTTTTTTGTTCTAATGACAACAAGGAAGGTTAGCTCAAACGGTAAAGTGAGGAGCTCCCAATCCAAGAGTCTAAGGTTCAATTCTTGATGTCATCAAATACGAATTTTATTTTGATAATTTTTTCATGCTTTATTTAAGCTGATCATGTCATTGCCGTAAAAAAAACTTAATTTTTTTGATGAGAGGAGAAGTGAATCCGTATAATTTGTTAGTCAAATATAATACTATATTTGATTAATTTTAAGCTTAAAATACTGTTAAATGGCCCAAAAAATTTTTTTGGGGCTCCGCCCCCAAACCCCTAATATAATTCATGATACTACCTTAGCCCCCCAAACATAAAATCTGGCTCCGCCCCTAGCCACAATGAACAAGGAGAGAAATAAAGGCTAGCCTACAGGGAAAAAACAACCCGGAAACTCTATCAACTATGACTGAAAAAGTTACTTATAAATTCCAAATTTTATCCACTACCTCTATTTTTCACCTAAAACCATCTTCTCTGCACAAAAATACACTAAGAAGTTCTACATGCATGGCATTTCAAAAGTTAAAAAAGAAAACACAAACTTGTGGATAAAATAACAGAGTATGCTGAAAATTCCAAATAATATCATGGAACTCAGCCCAAACCCTTTCGTTTAAACTTCAAACACACAAACAACAGCAACCCTCAAATTTAGGCCTGCATAAAAGGACAAAGGGGCAGGTCCAAGCAATCACCATCAAAATCAATACCTCAAACTCATAGCTCTTGGATCTGCCATTTCCTAATATGTACGAGTACAACACCATGATATTTCACATCATCAAGATTTCAAGTCATCTTTTTTGGTTTACTCGGTTAATTTAAATTATTTTTGGGTAATGCAAAAAAAAGAAAAGGAGCATGGTAAAATGGAACCCACCATTACTCTAAAAGTGATAATTCTTTTCATCTCTGTCGGTGTGCTGCAACGCGAAAAAGAAAGTCAACGAAGCGTCAACGATCAATAATTGGAAATTTATGTTGCTTGAATGTAATAGCCGAGAGAGTAACCAGTGTGATAACGGAACTTTAAATCTAGGTGGAACATTACAACTTGCCTAAGACATGGTATAGTTAAAGTAGAACATGAAGGATGAAACATTTTTAACTTAATGAGATTCTTGTTTAGCAAATAGAATCATTTATACAGTTGCACTATTCAGCCATGAAAAGAAATGGAAAAGGAATATAACATGCATATTGGAATGTACATATAGACAACAATTTAGAGTGAATAGAATCCTAACCTTGCCCATAAAGTTTATAGAGAAGACGCAAACTTTCCTGTGTTGTTTCATCGAACATAATAAGTAGATACTCTAGACATGTCCATATCAACAGCATATTGGTGCCGAATGAGTCATGATAAGCTATGAGCATCTTAACCATGTTAATGTGGTAAGCATTCCTTATATAATAAAACCAGTATTCAATAATAATAAATGTCTTATGATAAGTTATGATAAGCAATGAGCAACTTAAACATATTAATGTGGTTTACCTGCCTTCTGCTGAATTTCGAGTTACAAGAGATGTGAGCAGGTTTATCCACATCCCTTCACCAAAATGACATAATAATCCGCTAAAGGATGAGTTTCTTATTCAAATGGATACAATGAAAACTGTTCTTATTGCACCCTATATAAACGCACAACCTCTCTAAATGCATAAAAAGTTTGGTCCCGAAATGCAAATCCTTTATAATTGTAAACTATATATTTGTACAACCTTTATATTTGCACATTTTTTAGCGGTCCTAAGGGTGTGCATTTATCTAGGTTTCACTGTACGTCGCATTCTTTATATGATAAGCGTGTCGTTAATGGATATCATGAACATTCAATAGACATTACTAAAGCCTTGGTCAAAAATCTTTTGGGAGAAATGAATTAATACTAGCCATTTAAATGGATTGACACATACCCACGGGTAAAAATCTTAAAGATGTCCCAATTCTTATGAACCTAAGTAGAAAGGTAAAACAAGATCCCTTAACATAATTACCAATTCAGGAGATTCGGAAAATATGTATTCAGCGAGTGTCATGTAGTAGTTCGGGTGATCATTCTTTGAGGCTCCAAACTCCGCAGACCACCTAAGGAAAGAAATAAGAGCAGTTAAGAGTGTAGAGTAATGGAACTAATGAAAGCAACATAAACTAGCTAGAGTAAATGAAAATTAAATATAATATCATTTAAGACAGCAACAGAAGAAAAAAAATGTGTTACCTACTACAAAATCAACTGTGAATAATTTATCTTTGGCAAACACCCAATTAAAAACAGGTAAATAATTAAAGTATCTGTTTGTAAGGTATAATATTGCGAAACTGGGGTTTTGCTCGAATACCTCACTCTTTTATATTGTAAGGAAGTATAGTCATCATAAGGTTCATTAAGTACAAAGTCAACTACGGTGACCTTAAAATTGGGAGTAATTGTTAGTGATTTTCTTTAGGATTTGGGATGGCACTGAGAGACCCTTGTAAGGTCCTTACACTTCCTGAACACTCCTGAAATGGGAGGCGGTTTGTATGAGATAATTTTTTTCCAGAGAGATGGAAATGGCGTTGCTTGGGAAGTGGTTATGAAGATTTTGTAAGAAGCGAGATGGTTATAGGCCAAGATTATTACAACTAGGTTTGGGATAGAGGAGCATGCACGACTTCCGAACAAGCTGAATATCATGTATGGCATAGAGCAACGAAGGTCAGTTTTCAACATGTGGAAAGGTTGTCACATCGTAAATAGCTTAATCGCAAGAGTTATAGTTTAAAATTCGTGAAGAAAAAGCTTTGGGCCGTCAAGAAATCAAATCCTTTAGTAGTTTGAAGTGGTAATGTCAAAAAATTGAATAAAGACAATAAAATCAGGAAAAGGTGAAATCTTGCAACATGTAATTCTCACATTTAAGTGTTCAACTTACTATTTTGCTGGATTTGTTGCTCTTACCCTAGGCAAATGTTTGACCCGATGTGTAAATTCAGTGAGTAATAAGATTGTCCTTGATGGTTCAGCTGTGGTCTTATTGTATTGGGAACCTTTCAGTTTTAAAGTACAAATCTTGAAGTTTGGTTCAAGAGCTGTCTATTACCAAAGCCTACATTGGTGATTGGGTCTCCAATCTAGTCAAAAACTAAGGATTGCATCTAGGTCTTCCACCTTTAGGACCTCTGTTTTGAAATCAGATAAATATCCAAGGTACAGACTAGTTGTCCTTTGGATATAGAATCTCATCAAAAAGATGTATATTTCAACAAACCTGGTAAGATTCCTCGAGTTTAAACGATTAAACCATGATAGCAAAGTCCCTTCAAACAAGTAATCTAATTAAAGTATTTGAAAAAAAATGTATTTTGTTTAAATGGTTTCCTAATTGTTCTAGGTTTGTTTAGTTTTGAATTCCATAAATTCAGAACGATAAGATAGTTTTCGAAACCAAAAATTAGCACTAGTTGCATTTAAAATATGCCCCTTTATTGTTGACACTTTTAAATTTTTATGTGAGTTTGATTACTAAAATAAGTAGTTAGTTTATCAATTGTTGTTTACATGAAGGAGTCACATGAACCAGTTTTCTGATGTGTAATCTCCATCTCTCTTCCGCGTACTAACTTACATCAAAATAATAAACCGAGCACAATAGCAAATAAATATATGTAAACAAAACTCATAAAAATCGAACGTGAAAACTTGAAGTTAATAAAATGAGAGAGCGGGAGAGAGGAAAAAGGGGTTTACTTGATTGTAGTTTTCAAAAATGATGAGCTACACTCCACGCGTGTTTTTGCTGCCCCCAGTGCTTCAGAAATCTTTTGCATGTCGTCATCATCCCCCAAGTGTTGTGGCACCAAAACATGTGGAAAGCCGTCGTAAATTTTTCTGACACGATCTGAAGGATATGCCAAGTCATAGCTATGAAAGTGGAAAGCAAAAAACTAAAGCAGTCACAAGTAAAATTGTTACGAAAAGAAACAAGTCAATCCATGACAAAGACCTGACTAAATAAGCTTGATTTGCAAGAATCAATGTTTGTATAATATTGGGTTTCCCCAAAACATAACTACAAGCAAAAAGAAGCTCGATGATCAGAACATCAAGGCAAGCAAGGCTAAACAAGATGAAATAACAAAAGATTGCCACACCATAAAGTGGAAAAGAAGAACTACAAGAACGAAGCGACTACTTCCAAAAAAGAGACTGCACCAACTCCCAGAGAAAAACTAGTCATTCAAAATAAAATCTCCTAAAGCACTCAAGATTTTGCTGCAAACAAGAGATTATGATGTGGAATCATAGCTTATACAAATTTGGAGAATGATTTATTGCAATTGAATTCTCATCTTCTTATTTCTATTTTTCTTTTAGCTTATTTACTTAGTTTATTTTATTTTTATTTGATAAAGGGGTTGTAGTCCAAGTAGAATTAAGAGATCATTTTATTTAGTATGTTTAATTAGTAGAAAATACCAAGAGAATTTGAAAAACAAGTTAGATCTCCACAAACAAAGTTCAATGCCCCCATTGTAACTAAATTTGATTAAGAAAATTAATAAAAATCAGTTTGCTTGATTAAATATAAGTTTTGACATCGTTGACACATTGATTTATTCCTTATGAGATTAAGTTCTAGCAATTTTAATATCAGAATGCATAAAAGCCTACGTAACATGGACACTTAATATTCCTAAAAAAAATTGTGCCCAAACGTGTCGGACAATCGAACACACCGACACTCGTGTGGACACTCCAATGGGTACTTCTAACATAAAACATCAACTTTTTGACATAACTCTTAAAAAAATCCACTTCTTAGGCATGTTATTCAACCCTACAAACTACTAACATTGTTTTATGTTTGTTTTAAATCTGTTTTAGTTGTAAATTAACCCATGAATTAATACCATAATACATACAAACATAATACATTCACAAATAATAAGACAAAATACAGGAAATGTGAAGAAAAAAACTATATTTTTAGGTATAAAGCTGTGTCAACATTTTCACCTATTTTGAAGCTGCCGTGTCCGACATCTCATACCCGTGTCAAACACCGACACGCGTACCCGTGCCAATGCAACATAGATAAAATCCTAGGATTTTTGGGTCTTGGTTTATCCTTCAACAACATGGTGGCCAGAATAAAGGTAAAGGAAGATCTTATGCTGAGAGTACCAAGTTTGACCGAATCGATAGAACTTTTCAACGTTGCAACATTTTACCTAACATGCCTTTATCTATTAGGCAAGATGAAGATTGACAATCCTTCATGATTCGAAACCCACTTTGGAATATGTAGCCTCTCACCCTTCGAACGAGAGCCCCTTTTCCAAAAAGGTTACTCGCACCGGTTTCATAAATCATGTGAAGTGTTGTTTTCCTTAGTTTAGATCACTGCACTAGGTCCCCTATTCCGATTTCTTTTACATTAGGTCCCCTCCACCATTTTCATGGACAAAATTACCCTCTAAATTTTTTCTTTTGTGGATCATAGCTTTTACTCTAGTAAGTTTTTCATCATCTATAACACTTTGGGCTTATCTCTCATCCTTTTAGTTTTCGTGTATATTCTTTTTCTACCAAGGGTACACCAATTTTGTGAATCTAATGCAAGTTTGTTGCAATTAGTTGCATAATGATTGTAATCTTTATGAATACTTAATTTAGGATTTATTGTTGAAGCCTGAAGATGAAGGAACAAATATCTTTCAAATTTCGCGGGCAAAGATACAAAGACGTAAGTACTTATCTTACTCATTTTCTCAAGGAAATTAAAATAAATAAATAAAATCCGGTGGTTTAATGGCGCCTTTGAGTATCTAGTAAGTAGGTTATCTCAAAAGACACTTTCAATTTGATCCAACTCATAAAATCTCTAGCTTAGATCCTAAGAGGATAGGGTATGTTATCCCCAATATTGTGATTGTTTTGGTTATCTCGATGGTTAGTTCAAGCATTTACGGCTTTTATCAGCAGTAGGAGATTTCTCATTGCATCAACTTCCCCAAAAAACCTATAGAAGGGCAAAGGAAGAGAAGGAGAGTAAGAGAGTTACAAAAAAGAAAAGAGAAATTATGGTTCACAGAGAAGAATGTTAAAGGGGTACTTTTGTTCATCAAAATGGGTAAAGATGACTTAACTCTATAAAAAATCAATGTGGGACATATCTCAAATTTGTCTTAAATTCATAGGACCTAAGTCATATTTTCTCTTTTTTTAATGAGTAGAGGGAGAGAGAGAGATAAAAGGGGGATGAAATTGTCATATTTATTCATATATAAAAAATGTCATTTAAATTGGGTAAGAACTTTGGTTGTAATGTCTTTGGACTGGGGAAAAGAAAAGATTTACGATATACATACTTTTTTTTCAACATATAAAAGAAAAGGGAAAAAGTTGTTGTAGAGGGGGGGGGGGGGGGGGGGGGGGGGGGGCAATTGCCCCCGTTCCAACCCTTGGAGTATATTCCTTCAAATCAACCCTAAACCAAGAAGGATGAAATATATAGTTCAACTTATATATTACAAGAAAAGAACTTAAGCAAGTGTTTCTTCATTGCATGAAAATTTTCCTTTAACAAGTGTCTCCACAAATAATCCAGCAAGTTCTGCTCCACAAATAACCTTGCAGTATCACGTTGCAATAGATCAATTGAAAAATAAATATAGGATGAAGAGGGTAAAAACTCAGGATACAATAAAATTAGATCACATGCGTATTGCAAGAATATTATCTTATAACCGGAAAGGATTAACATAGCATAGTGAACTTAATGTGACAACAATGCCTAGATATGTAAAAGGATATACAAGCACGTAAAGATAAGCTAAGCTACTGACAGTCAAACAACAAAACTTTCACTAAATAAGTTATATTTACAGTTTGCTACAACAAATCTAAAAAAATTGAAAGAAAGTGACATTTTTATTTTTTGTAATCTTTTCGACGTCTTCTTGAACTTTTGAACGGAGTTTTGTTCATCTTTAAAAGTGTAGTGGTGTAAGCCTCTTAGAAAAAAGATTGGGAAAGTTCTTAGGAATCTTACGCCATTCACAATCGGATGGGTGCTGTGAAAGGAAAGGAATGATAGGCACTTCAATGAGAGGGTTAAGATCTTGGAGGAAATCATCTTTGAAATATACCCGACTATCTTGAATTAGTCTTCTCGTTCTCATGAAGGGATCACATTTGAAGATCTTGTGACACGACGAAAAGTTTTAGTTACCATAGGCCGATGTGAGGTCGAGTGTCTTGTATTTTTTTTTCTTTGCCTTCGGGTTGTATTCTTTTCATCTTTGAAAGTTTCTCTCTTGATCAATAACTATTTTTACATTCTAAAAAAAGAAAGTGACATTTTTTTATACAAAGTTTCATTCTAAATGCATCTCCCAAATGCCTCACCTACGGGTAAAATTTGTTCCCAGCATATTTTGAAGGAGGTTTAAACCCTACTTCTTTGATTATTAAACTAATGATGCATCTGTTTTCTCATACCTAGAAACAGTTTCTGGCATCTTTGATCAAACAACTACTCTCCCCAAGAGATGTGACTATGAACTCTATTTTCGAAGATAAATAAATTGAAACATTAATAACTTACTTTAGTTGGGCTAAAGATAATATGTAAACATGCATACCTGATCGTGTTTCAACTGAAGGCAAGCTCCAGACTGTAGGATATCCAAGGCTTCATTACATCTCTCGGCAGATATATATCTGCAAAGAACTACAATAGTCATCGTTGGAGCAGAAACTTTAATTTCTGAACTACTTAGGTTAATTATTATGTCCTCCTTGAAAAGGTCACTTCTAGAAAACAAAGAAACAACGAAAAGGAAAATTCAAATAGAACTTCTAGGTGTCTTAACCGAAACTTTATTTATAATTACCATTTACGCTGAAAGAACTGATGAAGGAATTTGAGATAGCACCATTTTTTTGGCTAAACCCCAACTCTGATTCTGTAAAGGAAATCTCCTTACCAAAGAAACTCTTCCGGGCGTGGAGATTACCAACGCTCATCTTCAAGCAATCACTTTTCATCTCTTCTGATTGTCAGATATGGACATGGTTGTGGTCATAGTTAGAGAGAGTGCGGCTATTTTTCTCATGGTGGCACGTTTGAAGGTCATTGGCAGCCTTTCAGCCGTCTTATAGGTGATCGATTTCAGCCCTGAAAGTGCACCAACCATAGTGGCACTATTCCTGTTGGGAGAGTGAGGAAATGATTATACAAGAGAATCAACGAAATTTTTGAGCCAAATTATAGATTATGGTGATAGAACTAACACTTTTCTTTTCACTCTCCTATCTCTTGACATTTCCAATTTTTCAATTAGGCCCTGCTTAATATGCCAGGGATAGATCATAAATGTGACTCTCCACAAATAAATAAATCATTTTTAATTTAGATAAGGTAATACTTAAGTATTTATGTGGTGGGCTTGATGATATCCCGGATTTTGTGTTGTACAAAGCACATGTGAATAACCAAATTTAGGAAATAAATGTGATTCGCTATTTACGAGATACCAAATATAGACACTTAATTCCAGCACCTCAATGTTGCAACCTTTATCCTACTTCCTGGTGACTATTGAACTCAGGATAAAGAAGGTGATTGGTCTGGGGCATGCATGATTATGACATTTTATGCTATCTCAAGCAGAGTAAGACCTACTGTATGACATTCAAGAGTATATTTCAGTGGCATTTTCAACTGGGTCATTCGGCACTTCTGAACTTGAGATAGTTGAATCTATAGTTAAATCCTACATGCAAATGATTCGATTTGCATGAACAATGTACACAGAAAAAGAATGCTAGATGAAATTAAAGGTCGCGAGGTGATATACTAGTGACTAGTGTGATCTAATAGCACAAAGAAAACTAAGCAGCAAATCTCATACCTTGCACTAATAGATTTATACATCTGTTGTTCCCCATAGTAATTTCCCTCTTTAACAGTCTTTTCCAACTTACATTACAAGCAGAAATCAAACAAATGTACTTAACCAAGTAAGAAGATTATAACAAACCGAATCAACGACCAGAAATTAGTAAATTATAGATATTTTAATCCATTGTTCATGAAAATTGGTCTAATTTCAATCCCTAAATAACAAAATCAATCTAAAATCCACCATTATTGACTAAATTGATCTCCAATTATAATTACAAATTCAATTTTTTCAAGAAAAAGTTCAGAATTCATGGAGTAATTTCGAAAAAATTCATTCAAATAACGAGATATTTAGGGTTTTACCTCCTCTGATGGAGGCAATGCTCCTCTTCTAGGTCTCTCTCGCGCAATGATTGATGAGCAAAGCACTCTTTCGTTTTATTGTTTATTTTTTTCTGGAAGTATGAAGTGTCATTTTTTGGACGGAGAAGAATAAACCACGGTTATGTTTTGGAGCTTTTGAAGCCTCTTTCACTAAAATGTAAAAACCTGCCTGTGTTTTAGCATTTTTGTACTGATAATCTGGTAGGTGTAGGTTTTGCAATTCCACATTTTTGTACAACTGCTTATATATGGATCCAGGGGGGAAGTCTGGATGACTATCAAACTATATGTAACAGTTATTGTAGAAACCAAGCATGTTTTTAGCAAAAATAGTCCAGACAACAAGCATGAAAATACATCAAAATCACCCTCAGTTTTGGGTAGTAGCATTGTTAGTCTCAGTGGCAGTGGGTTGTTGTCTGAGTCTTCTTAACTGATCAACCCACTGATCTTCACTCACTCGCCCACTCCAATCCGGAACCACCAATGATATCCCTCTCATCGCATCCAAAATTCTCGTTGCATTCTCCGGAGGCAATGGCGCATTCCTCCGTCTCTCATCGTCCCTAAACGCTTTCGAAACCGCCAACTCCAATCTCACTCTCTCTGCTTCCTCATCACCATAATCTTCCTCTTCTTTTAGATGGATATTAGAGATCCCGATCTCTGCCGCAACATAACCATTAGGGTTTTCATCCGATTGGGTTTCTTCATCTGAGTCGACGGCTGAGATTGGCTGGTAGTAGTCGGGGGAGTCGTCCGAGTTGGAATCAGAATCGCTTCCAGCATTATCTGTGAGAATCAAACAAGACAAGAGATGAAATTAATTATATTTCAAGAACAAAAAATTAAAGAAAAAGAGATTTGTTTACCTTGAGCGAAATCGTCGACACAGATCGCCATTTCAGAGAGAGAGAGAGAGATTTGTTCCTCTAGATGTAGATGGAGGAGGGTACATGGCACCGGCCAACCAAACTGGGCCTGCAGTTTGACTATTTGGCATGCCTTTTGACCCAGATTAAATTATAAATTTTACAAGTTTTAACCCTGTATCCGATCCAGTCCAATCCGTTAACAAATAATAAGGATAAGAAAAAAATTGATCTTCTACGACTCGGTCCGCTAATTATCCGATCATTTAACTAGCAGAACTGAACCGTTAGCAATAGCATATACCTATTGGTTATGCATAATAAATATATATCTTTGTCTCTTATTTTAGTATATAAAATGCATCATTTTTGGTTTATAAGTGTGTATTGTCGATTTTGTATATATATTAAATGTCCATGGTTTATAAATATATGTTCCGTTGTTAATTGCTAGATTTTAATATAGTAATTGTTAGGAGTTGAGTCCAAGCCCAAGCTAGGAACCCAACATGGTTGGGGTGTCCTATACAGACTCCTAGCAAACCCATAGGCCCAATAGGGTTATGGGGAGAGTTAGAGTAGAATAGGGAATCCTTCTGGGTTGTCTATATAAATCATTGTACTATGCACAGATAACACAATAATGATAATCAATAAATCTCTTTCTCTATTTCTTTCTTGTTCATGCTTTAGTATTATTTTGTTCTAGATTGATCATATCCCAACAGTAATAATTGAACATTTGCATAAAATTTAAGCATAACGGATCGGGTCAGGATCACAAAATTAGTAATCTTTAGGATCACGGATCGGATCAGAATCTCAATATTTCTTAACGGATATGGTCATGATCGACCAATATCTTGGCTCGATCCGATTCATTGACAGCCCTAGTTATATGTTATATGTATCATGTATAACTATTCATCGAAGTTCCGAAAGAGTAATCCACAATACGAATTGAGAATAACCTTATTAGAAAAATATTACAAAAAACACACAAATTAGCGGGAGAATTCCTTTTAGAGCCTCAATTGCTTAATTAATTTGATTACAATCGAATTACTCTCAAAACCCTGAGCTTCTATCTCAAAACTTGGATTGATCTAACCTTGATATTTTCTTGCCTAACCTTGCCCCTTTATGAGGGTTACAAGTTTCTAGTTACAAAACTTGGACAATTATGCCCTTAAACGCCTAAAATAATAGGCTGAATCGTGTTTCTATTTGAACAGAACAAGTCTATACTCGAACAGAAAAAAAGTGTATTTAAACAAACTAAATGTATTTTCAAATAAAAACACGCAGACAGGTGTTTATTTGAATAAACTTAAAAGTTTGTTCGAACAAAACTGAGTGTATTCAAACAAACTAAAAATTTATTCAAACAGAGCACTCAGACAGGTGTTTCTTCGAATAGAAATAAAAGTTTATTTGAACAAAAAGGAGTGTGTTTGAATAGACTTTAAAAAAAGTCTAAAAATGACTCAAATCCTCCTGGATCAAAGAGCCTTTGTCTCCTCTAAAGAGTAAAGAGTAAAGATAAGAAAAAGTTTGTTTAGTTAAATCCTTAATAAAATATTATTAAAATTGTAGAAGTCAATGAGTCATCATTACTCATAGTCATTATTCAATACCTATTGATTTTTGTAAGCCACGAAGTGCTCAAGGTGCAAGATGGAATCACTTCTATCGATTCAAAGAGAAACTAATCTAACACTGTTACTAGGGCATAAAATGGTATGGGTGCAGCCCGAATCCGTATCCATTTTATAGCGTAACGTGGAGCGGGTATGGATCTTAAAATCTCAACCCGACACGAGTATAGGTCGGATATGGATCACATCTCTAAAACCCAACCTGACCCGACCGAATATATTTTAGTATATTAGTATAAATGAGAACGAAGTTGACGACAATAATAACATGTTACTTTGCTTTGATTAATTTTGTTATATATATATTTTTATTACTTGAGACTTGAGAATACTTATTTTTCAATTTGAGTTGTCATTTTACTATTTTATATAATAAATAAGGAGTCTAGATTTATTTATTGTACTTTATGGTCATTTGATTGATTAATTACTACTTTCTTGAGATTTTTGAATTAGTATTTCAATCACAAATTAAATTAATTTTAAAATGGACCAGATCGCCTCATGACCCCAACCAAAAAAATGGGTCGACTCATTACGAGTACGGGTTTTGAGAATCGTAAATGGAGCGTATGAAATGCGACCCGTATGGATATGGATACGGGTATGGGTCTTGGAAAAAATATATGGATTTGGATACACTCCGATCCGCTCCAAACCTGACTCATTTTATGCCTTAACAGTTACAATGTTAAGTGTGGATTTTGCTTGTCTAGTGTTGAGGGGAGGTCGGAGAAACTACACCGCCTACTCTCTATGTTGTAAAATTTGGCCTGTTAAAGAAAAGACAAAAAAATGAAAACTTCTAACCAGACCCTAAAGTCGACTATTTTTTTTTACCTCCTTAAAAAAAAAGGAAAAAAACAATTCTTTTGGCAAGTTGGGAAGAAGAAGAAAAAAAGTGTGCCAGGTCCATCTAAATCACAAAAATGCCATTGTTGAATGAAAAAAGAAATGGTACACCAGCCGGGAATCAAACCCGGGTCTGTACCAGTGTACTATTCTACCACTAGACCACTGGTGCACAAGATGTTGTTGTAAGAGCATGTCCAGCAGGGTAGAATTTTGAGTTGGGTTTACAAACTCAAACTCAAACTTCCACTTTGAGCCTCCCAGCAGCGTGAGTTTGGGTGTGAGTTCATCAACGTAGTTGTGTCAGAACCCAACTGAATGTGAGGAGCTCACACCAAAAAAATAATGAGTTTGGCAGTGTTTGGATTACCGCGCGGTGTTCCTTTTGCTGCCCGAATTTTTTGGGCGGTAAAAGGAGCACCGCGCGGTAATCCAAACACCTCCAATCCCAATTATTTCTCCTCATCACTCCCTGGCTACTTCGTCTCCCCTAAGCCAATTACAGAGCATAGAGGAGAACTTCTACGATCTCACCAAATGGCGAATTTCGACACCAGTAGTAATAACTCTACATCGTCGACCCCATCCTCCCATAATACACCTTCAATACCATTCGCTCAACACCCATCATCACAATTCACTCCATACCTCTACCACAACCCATCGCAATTCCCATCACATACCCCATCTTCGTTTACCATGTCGCAAGGGGATCCCAGTTATGAACAATATCAAAATCTATTTACACTCTCTCAACCGCAACCTCATGCGTTTAGCCCATACTATCAACCATATCCACTCACTCAACTTTAAGGTTTTAAACCTCCAAATTACTTTTAGAACTACCTATTCTATGGTGAATCTACTCGGTACAATCAAAGTGACGCAAATGCGTCAATACCTGTTGAAGCGACAGTGCCCCAAAAAGAAAAAGGAAAAGGAATAAATAAAAAGTACCCACAAAACAAAGACAAATCGTGCAAGTGCTAGAAGATGTTGAGTTTTTGGACGAGACAGATGATGCTGGACTACATTGGACGGAAGCAGACTTTACGTGTCTCGCAAGGGGTGGGTAACAGCTTCTGCTTCTGTCCAGACTACGGGCCGCACAAAGGGTTTCACTTTCTATCAAAAGGTTAATAATGCCTTTAACAATGACCCTGAGTGCCCCACAAGACGGTCAAGTGGGTCGACCAAATCTCAGTGGTATGCCCTTAATGCACAATGTGTGGTGTATAAGGGGATAGTTGTTCAAGAACATTTTAGGTACGACAGCGGGAAAATCGAAGAAGATCGGGTACGTTCTGATTTCCTTTAACTCAATTTCGTTTATTTCTCGCGAATATACACGTTATTTATTTGTATTTGGTAATTTTGCGAATTATAGAAAAACGATGCACACAAGATCTATCAAGGCTTGATTGGCGGTAATGACTTCAAACACCGTGAAGCATATAAGATTTTGGCGCGAGAACTGCGATGGGCCAACCTAAGGGATGATGGGTTGAACCATGCGGGGAATGTACCAAGAAATGTAGCCAGGAGAACATCGGACAATTCATCTCTGGGAAACTCGGTCGGATCAAACACTCTATCGTATGACCCTAATGACCCACCTACACCTCAATTCGCAGGCCAAAATTCTAAATTTGATGGTTCATTGTATGAGGGTGGAAGCAGGCCCATCGGCCAAAAACTCTTTAGAAAGAACCTTGTAACACAAAAGGCATTAGATAGTGTCTCAGCAGCTGGTAGCGGTATCCAAACAATGGTGGATGAACTACGGTTGAAGAAGAGACAAGCGAAAGAAGAAAATGAAAGAAGAAGAATGGAAGTAAATCAACAATGGAAAGCCAAATTAGATTTGGAACAAGCAAAAGAAGATCGTAAAATTATGGATAAAAACCTGAGTAATCTTTCTGGACCTGTATTGCAATACTATCTGTAAAGGCAAACTGAGGTCATGGAACGTCTCACCAAGAGGGGCAGACCAAGTACTTGAAGTGGTGATAAAATGTAATTTAACTTTGCTGTATATAAAAGTTTTATTTCCAAGAATGTAGTTTACCTTCCAATAATGTAATCGTTTGAATAATGTACTTTGTTATTGAAGAATGTAATCTTGTTTTAAAAATGTTTATTTCTGATAATATTGCGTTAAAACAAATGCAAGATTAATACAATATAAAAAACTTGTTTAATAAACTTGTACGACAAGAAGCATTAAATTACATGAAGAACACTAAGATAATACAAGAAATGGAGTACTAGGTTTGAAGATTTCCCTTCACGACCCACAAATGCTCGATTAGATCATCCTTTAGATTAAAGTGCATTTCTCGACTTCGAATGCGGTTCATTTTTTATATAAAAGATTTTATTGTTCTGCATTCGCGTACAATATTGAACCGTTCGCCTTCGATGGTTGAGGGATCGGCCAGATTGTAGTCTAAGTATGATGGGAATGAATCTCATTCCGCTTCGACGATCATATTGTGCATTATCACACACGTCTTCATGACATTGTTCAAAATCTTGGGTTTCTACAATTTAACCAGATTTTTTACAATATTGAACCGAGATTGTAAAATCTCAAACACCCGTTCTGCCTTTTTGGCAACTTTCTTGTTGTTGAGCAAAAAAATTTGTTTCGCTGTAACCGGATTGGATATGGTTTGGACAAGTGTTTCCCATTTGGGGTATATGCCATTAGGGTTGTACACGGTCCGGCTCGGTCCAATTTTGTCCCTAAACTGCGGACCGAACCGAATACCCCCAATTTTTGATAACACTGAACCGAAACCGGACCGTATATTCGGTTCGGTTTCGGTTTTAGTTCTCGGTTTTTAAAAAAAAAAACAAAAATAAATAAAAGAAACTCATACATAACCCATCTTTTCACCCCTTTGGATTCCTCTCAACCCATCTCCTATCCGGTATTACTTGTTTGTGCTCATATTTCTCTCTGGCTTTTCCAATTTCTAAAACTCTAAATCTTCATCTTTCATATTACCACATGATATATATCATTGAGCCATAGTTGGGTGTAGAGCGGGGATCTTCGTAACCACCGATCCTCTAGATATGAGATCTGAGATCATCTTTAACATGGAGCAAGCCCTCTTAACCCTCGAATGGGATGTTGGTAGAATTGGTGCACCAGTTTCCAGATCTGAGATCATCGTCCTAATGATGTCAGAGATTGAATGTTTGAATGGTTGAATGGTTTAATTTTCCCTTTCTTCTTCATTAACTTATGAGAATATAAAGATTGAGGGGAAAGAGAGGGATGGCAGAGAGTTGGTGTGCATAATAGTTCTTTTCTAGTTGTAAACAGAAATGAGTAAAAAAAGAAATGATAAGAGGTATGGTAGAGAGTTGGTGTATGATATGATCTACCTTTTTTAGCTTTAAAAACTACTTTAATGAGATGAGAGGTATGGCAGAGAGTTGGTGTGCATATGACATGGGCAAGAGAGAGGTGAGAGAAAAGTAAGAACCTAGTTTTAAAAACCGAAACCGAGCCGGTATGACCGGTTTTCATAATTTTGAAACCGAAATTGAATCGGGGTTGTTAAGAACCGGTTGGAACCACCAGTTTCGGTTCGGTCCAGGTCAGTTTTTTGATTTCTAGTTTTCTTGTGCAACCCTATATGCCATCCGCTAGATAATACCTCATATCATAAGCTTTTTTGGCAATTGTATAATTGCAAGGCGGGGTGATACCATCGGCCTGGTCGGTGAAAAGATGTGATTGTTGTAGGACATTGATATCATTGTTAAACCATGGTAACCCCAAAAAAATATGCCAAATCCAAAGGTCGTGTGAAGCTACCGCTTCAAGAATCAGTGTCGCCTTCGGGTAATGGCTAGTAAATTGACCGTGCCAAGTTATGAGACAATTTTTTCATATCCAATGCATGCAATCAAGGCTTCCTAACATGCCGGGAAATCCCCATGACCTCCGATCATTTTTAACCTTTCGACGTCGGCCACGTTTGGTGCTCGAAGATATTCCTCGCCAAAAATTTGTATAACCGCAACATAAAACCTTTCCACACATAACAAGGTTGTACTTTTTCCTATACGAATATACTCGTCAAAAAGATTTGCCGCAACACCGTAGCTTAGGAAACGCAGTGTTGCGACTACCTTTTGGTACGACAAAAGCCCCATAGTCCAACGTTGTTGGGTTTTTGGACAAAGTAATGATCATGTGCAATGACTGCATCGAATATACGTATAAACATGTTTCTACTCATACGAAAACGTCGCCAAAATTCTCATGGCTCATATGTGCAATTCGGCTTGAAGTAGTCCCGTATAATGTTATAATGCCCCAATGGGTGATCTCGCTTCTTTCTCTTGTCCTTACGGCCCATGACACTCCCACCGTGACTCGAAGTTGCATCATGTACTACTAGGTTTGTTGTAGTTTGGTGCAAAACGTAAATTTCTGCCGCACAATCAAAGATAAGATCGTCAAAAAAGGTCGATGATACACGTGAAGGATCACCAATAGATGAATCGGACGATGAATAAGACATTTGAGGCTGTGGAGTTGAGAGAAGGGTGTAATACCAGATGGGGAAAAGTTTCTAATTGAAGAAATAAGTGTAAAAGTGGGAAGAAAGAGATATGGGTTGAAGGAAATTAGGGATTTTGCGGTGAAAGGAACACCGCGCGGTATTCCTTTTACCGCCAAATCTCTAATTTTCTTCGAATAGACATAAAGTTTGTTCGAATAAAATAGCTCAGGGCAAAATATGTTCGAACAGACTTTGGGTTTATTCGAATAAAACTACTCATGTAGAAAATTTATTAGAATAAAAAGGGTCTGTTCGAATAAACATTGGAAAAACTCATTTTTGAATTCAAGACTCAAACAACAACGGCTACTTCCTCTTGTAGGTCCTTCATAACGGGCTACTTATTTTGGATCACAACGGCTAGATTTTGCTTTATATATATGTTGGTGGAGATGCTCTAACAACACTCATGTGCTTGAATCAATATTGCTGAGTTTTCTGCTTTAACACAGGATTCTTCGGTGGTATTTGGCTGGAATGAAGACTGCGTCCTGGCAGTATTTTGTTGATAATCCACCTCTCCGACAAACTCAACTTCATTCAGTTATAGAATATAATTCATGTCCAATTCAGGATGCACACGAAACTTTGATACCCTCCTAGAGATTTATATAATAGGTGGAATGCTATTAAGGCTAAGTGTGATAAGTTTCATGAGATACGGATGAGTATTGATATACGGGTCAGATGTGTTCTACTAGCCTATATTATCCGCGAAGCCAGAGATGAATGGTAGACATATACAACCAGCCGTTCCAGTTTGAGACTCCATACGATATTTTTTACCGGAACTACATCCCGCCTGATCCTCTTGCAAATTATCGGCTAGAAAACTATGGACGGGATCCGCTCCCCCTTACTGAATGGTCCGAGTTTATTTCTTACATCAGACGTGAACGATGAATTAAAATTTAATTGTATTTGCTTTCAATTATATTTCGTGCGTAGAACTACTATTTCAAGAATTGTAATTGCATTTCTATTTAAATTCAAGACTCAAAATTAATTGAATAATATTAATTTATATAAAGAAATGTGACATCAAAAACTAATATTTACAATAAAAGATTACGTCTACAAAAACATCAAAAATACTTATATCTACTGAGACGGGTCACTACGGCCACTACCGCCTCCCCTGGTTTGCAGACCAGATCTACGCTGCCTCGTCCTCGCGCCACCTCCAGGTGGTAGCGGCACCACCCGTACGTTACGCCCCCTCCTCAGATGTAGGTCCTGAACGATACAAAGCAAATTATAAATATTTTGACAAAATAAAAATGATATTAAGAAAATAAATAAATACATAAATAAATTACTTACATGCGCATACAGCTGGTCGTCTATACTGTCCAAGTACCTCCTCAGAGTAGCTACCTCACCAGTCAAGTCCTGGATCGTTTGGGCATCCCGCGCAGACTCTGCAAGGCAAAGTCGCTGCATACCATCAGTCAGGTATCACAGCTCCTCTGCGCCATAGGAAGGAGACATCTCTGGGAGGTCCCGCAAGCTGTGGGGAGCAGCTCACGCCTCCTGTTTACTATATGTGCCACCCTAGGTCTGACCCTTGGGCTTGCCAAGCAAACTAAAGTCCTGGGACAAGCTATGAACCGACACTGACGTTACCACCACGGGTGTAATACCAGCCCTAAGTGCAGAGGGTCCAAACAAATCTATATTCCCCATCCTCTGAGAATCTGTCAATAGGGTGCCTACCTTCGCAGTTTGGTTAGCCCAGTATGAGGCGTAAGTCTCTTGTTCCTCCCTTATCACAAACTGCTCACATTCAACGATGCCGGCCTGTCTCATCGCCTGTAAATCAGCTGAACTAAGATGTGGCGACATGTTAAGCAGAGGATCCAAAAGAATACCTGCAGTACCAGTCAACTGTCTTCAACATCAATCCCCCAAGTAATACTCGCAGTTTCTATTTGGGACTTAAAGTGACATCCTCGTACGGGACAGGAGCGTCACAACCCGTATATCATCTAACTCAGACACTACAGATTCCAACCAAGGTCGCCAGGTGATCGTCTCAATAGTTCGGTGGTCAATGTGGTATCTGCCTAACATAAACAAATTGCCTGCCTAGTCATTTGTTTTCTTCTATTCCCTCTCTCCCATGCTTTAAGGCGCGGATAGACCAAGTACTTAACATCTTTCTTGACAATAGGGTGACCAACCCCACAATACTCGTAAAACCAATACTGCATTTTGGAACAACATAAAAAGTAATTAGAAATTATATTTAAGACGTTTATTGGAAGATATTTGATTTGTAAAAGGAAAAAGTGTTAGTGTACCGTCAGAAGTTGAGCAAATCCAATAATGGCACCCCGATCGTGACTGCGGTATCCAAACCATGGTACAGGGAAGCAAGAATAGCAGAACCCCAGTCATATTGGGCAACCTCGTCCAAATCAGCCACGGTCGTGAGATATCCAAGTGGGACAGTGTGTTTGCCGTTTGGAACCACAAATGTCCCATCATGAAGAGGATAAAAGCATGAGAAAATAGTAATATCATCCTCCCGATCAACTGCGATAGTCAAATACGTCCTCAAATGTGAAATGCTGACGTTCCCACTCTTTATATGGCTAAAATCAATGTTGGGGAGCATTTGCCTCGCATTGGATAAAATACTTCATGCATCGTCATTCGACACCTGTGTCAGATATCGGCTGATTGACAATGATGCCAACATTTGGAAATCGAGAGGAGTGACCTCTATCTCCGCACACGAGAACAAAAATGTGTGCGTGATCGGCAACCAACGCTTTGTAAGCGCTGAATTAAGCGATTATCGGAATTGCCCAACCGTATATCCATAAACTGCCTGATATATTCACCGCGGCATCCCTTACAGGTAGAATTGTGGAAATCTCCTTCCACACTTTGATCACCGTAGTGAATGTGTCGTGCACACGTATCGAATCCCGATTCTGTTCATTGGAGCATTTTGTCAAACACTTGATTTATGAAAATAATAAATTTACAATTACACTAAAACTTATCGTGAGTTCCTTGCCAGTATAATAGATATGACTGACGCCGTTGGGAGTGAGGTAATAAACCTCTGCGGGTAGTTTTCTTCGGGTGGGTTTGGTATAGGTTGTTAGACATCTTCAAATTCTACTCGCTTTTTCTTCTTTCCGGACATCGGCCAAGTTACGGCTCGCTCTAGATCTCTTGTCACTCTAACCCAAGTAATGTATTAGGGTGTAGGTCATCATCTGGCATTTGCATTGTGCTTTGAAAGAAATTGGGAAATTTTTGAGGTATACCTTTGAGTTGAGAGGGAGAGAGGAGGAAACAATGTTTAAACTCGAGTTGGGTTTGATTTTGGGGTAACAGTGCAAGTAGCGATGTTTAGAACACCGCGCAGTGTTTTGATCTCTTTAAAAAAAATAAAAAAATTACACGTCAACAATTGCAACTGGCTGGTGGGAGAGGTTGTTAGAAAAATTCAAGATTAAGGAACTAATCTTCACCAAAAGAAAACAATTACCGAACCAAGCAAGGAGGCGCGCAAGCGCTTCTTGAAGATAGTCGAAGCCTCTCCAAATGTGCAAGAGAACTCAACAGCACTATATCCGGGATTCAACCAAGCTAGACCCGTTCTATCACTATGTGTTTGCACTGCACAAAGTGATCAAGTTTGCTTCACCTTTTCTCATTGCCAAAAAACGAAAAGAGAAATTGAGAAAGAAAAAGAAGTTGTTTTGTTTTTCTCTGTATTTTACTCATCCGAGAGAACTCTATAATAAGAGTCTAAAAAACTTTCCAGTTCTAAAACTGTTTAATTAATACATAAGTATTAATAAGTCACACTTACTCCTATTAATGATATAACCAGTTACAGACTCAAACAGACATAGAAGTCCAAGAGGTTGTCTGTTCCAGACCCAAGCCCACGCCCCACGACCGCGGCTAAGTGAGTGTTAAGTGCTAAGTGCTAAGTGCGCCTCGCTAAGTGCGCCTAAGTGCTAAGTGCGCTCGATGCGAAGCATCTCGCTAGAGTGCACACACTCCTAGAGTAGACTTTAAATCCAACTAAGCAATAAAGATATAAAAACTAATAAATTACTTTTTATTTCCAATGCGGGATAAAACATTTTAAAATCAAATTTGAAGTTAAAACAATTCCAGAGGTCGGGTGCGGGTTGGGTTTTTGTGGGCCCCCTGTTAGAGCCACACCCAAAGTGCAACTGGCTGCTAGAGATGCTCTGAGAGCATGTAAATATTTTGTTTGTTGATTGTCTCTTAGCTTGGTGTTAATATGCTATTGACGAAATACAAGGAGTCGAATCCAAATAACAGTATAGTAGCAGGAGGGTTGTATGAGCAAATAAAGTGGGAAGAAACCGACGTGGCGCACCTTCTCAACACCAAATACAAATCCTCCTCTACTCTCTTTTATTACAGAGAGAGAGATGTCTCCTATTTTGAGGTCTCCTTGTCACAGATCTCTCCTATCTTTCTCACGCAGTAGTATACTAGTTGACCCAACAAAGAACAGGACGATTTCTTGTGCCCCTCCATCATCGAATTGACTCCACTTCGGTAACTATTTCGATTTCTTTTCTTTTTGCCCAAAGGAGGGTTTATATACTCAAAATAATGTTTGGGATAAAGTTGGTGATCAACTCACCCGAATGAATAGCAATGCAATCATCCAACTGAAGACAATTTTAGGTAACCAATTGTGTGAGGCAATCCAATGTTCTACTCCAATTACCTCATCTGTTTCCTATCTGCAACTCCAAACTAACTCTAGAGTAAGCCATATGGTGGTGGTCTGTCAGATCGCACTTTATAATATTGAATAATTCTTTTAAATCATCTGTATGTGTACTTCATTTGGTCATTCTAGATCTTCTTATATTCATCATTATCTTCTGACGATAGGTTGGAGTTGTCTTTCTCTGGGGAGCTCACCTCATACCGCATCCAAATAAGGTAGTAATAAATTCTATATAAACTACGTTGTATTAAATGCATACACTTTCTGTTTTAATGTTAATCTTTTTTAAGATTGATAAAGGGGGAGAAGATATTTTTGTGAGCAGTTACCAAGGAGGAGTTATTGGCGTTGCTGATGGTGTTTCTGGGTAAGCTTTTGTGAAAAATGTTTCAGTACTTCAGTTTTTCTAATTTTACTTGTACTTGTTGAGTCGCAAGCCACGGAAGCCGAAACTCCAACTCGATTTGGTTAACAACAAAAAGCAACAATCTACAGGAATATACAATAACAATCACACACCGGTTTAAGGTGGTTCGGCAATTGCCTCCATCCACCGTACAAGAGTACAAGAGAGAGAGAGTTTATTCAAGATCCAAGGTTACAATCTCTCAAAACAATTAGAGGTTTCTTTCAAAAATTTCCTCTCCAAATGATCTCACCAAGGATGGCTCACAAAATCGACTCCCTTATATACTTGGGGAACCTATTACAAATGACTCCTATTTGAGACGATCCAATGGCTCAAGCAAAACTCAAAATTGAGTTTTACCTGTCTGTATGTATTCGAACAACCCCATTTTATTCGAACAAAAAACCAAGTCTATTCAAAGAATCAAAGTTCTGGGTGGTTCTATTCGAATAGACTTTGGGTCTGTTTTCTATTCGAACAGACCCAAAGTCTATTTGAACAAAAAACATAGCAGCTTCACAATTCCACCTCGGTGAAGATTCCCCAACAAAACGAACCGAAATCTGAGCCGAACATAGTCACCATCCAAACGAGCCCAAAACAAATTCCTTCTCACCAAATGTCTCTAAGGACCCAAGCACGCAAACGTCCCAAGAAACCCAAACAAAACCAGCTCCCCGAAGGACCAAAATCGACCAAATCGAACCAAGCGTCCCAAATGACCAAACCAACCAAATGTCCCAAGGAACCAAAATCGAACAAGCGTCCAAATGACCAAATTAACAAATGTCCCAAGGAACCAAATTGACTGTACCAAATCAATGGTTGCTTATGTACCGTGGATCAAGTCGCCCGTAGTTCTCAACAATCCCATGAGGGGCCAAATCAATCCATAGGAAAGAGACGCACCGTTCCTTCTCTTTATCTCTATGAATCTCCATACAAGAGTCAGTTTGTACCGTTGTCTTGGAGACCTCTTCAAACTGTACAACGAAGCTTTATCAATTGGCACACATCGTCATTTCTAGGAACAGTAAACCCACTCGGCTGAGTCGTATAGATCTCTTCCTTCAACTTCATGTAAGAACGCCGTCTTAACATCGAGTTGTTGCGATTCCAATTCAAATTTGTACCAAGCAATAAGATACAATTGAGAGAAGTGTTTTACCACTAGACTTGCCTTGAAACGTAACATCATTTTGAGATCTTGCTTCCTTTTGTAGACCCATTTACCACCAATCGCCCTCATTTCCTTAGGCAATTTTCATTTTTGCGAAGAGAATGCGTCTCTTGCTTCATTGTTCTCTCCCAATGTTTAGCCGGGATGGTGGAAGGATATCTTCTTCAACGACGGTAGTGCACAGGCTACCATGGCCTTCACCTTTGGAAGTACCATGCCCTTTGTAAGCCTTCCAGTTTACCCACATTCCTCTTTGGTTTACTAGTTGCAATTGATTCCACAACCGGAGTTTCCTCATCCGTACTACCAAATGCTCCACCATCGTCTGTGTTTTAAATCATTTGGAACATGAACTAATGGCCCATCACCCGTTCTCACACCGGTAGATGATACCTTTTAGTACAGAACTCTCTGGCCAATGTGAAGACGCATCAATCTCCACCCGCTGCAATATCTCATTTTTCGTCGTCTCTATGTGCTCAGAGCATGTGACTTCATCATAGAAGCCTCATCAAAAGTGATATCTCTGCTCAGAATGATACCCTTCATACCTTTCTTTTTACCTAAAAAAATGACCTTCCTTGCTCGTGGATCAACTTACCATCTTTCTAACATGATAGTATGCCGAACACCCAAATATACGAAGAGTATCATAATCTATAACAGGTTCTCCCGACCAAGCTTCCATTGGTGCTTACCCTCTATTGTAGCCGAAGGTAACCTATTAACGAGGGAGCATGCATATGTCAAGCCTCAGCCCAAAACGCCTTGCCCAACCCAGAATTGGACAACATACACCGACACTTCTCCAGCAAAGTACGGTTCATGCGCTCCGCTACCCCATTTGTTGCGGTGTCTCTCTAATGGGAAGTGTCGAGCGATCCCTCATCTGACATACTTGCAAGAATAGATCACTGGTGTACTCCCCACCATTATCTGAACGGAGCAACTTGATCTTTTTGCCAATCTGAGTTTCAATCAATTCTTCTACCTGATAAAAATTTCTAGAACTTCATCCTTCTTCCTCATGGTATATACCCATGCACGCTAAAAAAAAGTCATCCACAAAAGACACAAGTAATGTTTCCCCCTAGCGATGTATTCTTAGAGGGTCCCCAAACATCAGAGTGAACATAATCAAGGGTTCACGAGTACGGGGATAGCGGTGTCGAACTTTAACCTTGTCTGCTTGCCAGAACACAATGTTCACAAAAGTCCAATTTGCACACCTTGACACCTTTTAATAGCCCATGGTTCGCGAGACCCTCAAAGAATTTTCCCCTGCATGTGCCATAACCATGTGGTATCTCTGGAAGTAGTTTCCTCCCTTCCTGCGGTAGCAACCTCACCACAGAATAGTTGTTACCATCCAGATAGTACAAGTTGTTATTTCTTTTTTGGCTCTTCAATACAACCATGGCTCCTTAAGAACCTCTTCACCCATTCTCAGACAATCTTGTAGCCTTTCGCTTCAAGTAACCCCGTCAAGATAAAGTTTTTCCTCATCGTCGGAAATAATCAGCCCATTGTGCAACTTTAGACGAATGGTACTATCCCCATGATGCGGCAATGATCATTTTTCCCCATCAACACCGCTCCACCTCTAGCTTCTTCAAAATTAAAAACAACCCTTTCGGGACAAATGTGATAAGTAACACCCAAATCCAAAATCCATTTTTTGAATCAATAACACATGCACAAGATGATATAGTCAAAAAGAAATCAGAATCATTACCTCTATTTGCCGTGTCTTGAGCAACATTTACCGAAGAGCCCAATTTCCCACCTTCCTTCTTCTTAAGAAGCGCGGGACATTCTTTTTCCAATGACACGTTTCCTTACAAAATGTACATTGGTCATTTCCCAAGTTATTCGGTTTCCACCACGACCTTTCGACTTCGATCGAAGGTTGTTACAACTCGACTTCTTTTGGTCCGAAGACCTCCTCTAGTCATCAATACCTCGGATGTCGACTCCTCGGACTCACATTTTTCCTTCCTTTGGTACTCATGGTTTACAACCGTCGTAGTCACATCCGATATTGCAATGAAATCTTCCTGTACATATCGTCGTAACGAAAATGCTCAAACTCTTCGGGAAGCGAGTTCAAGAACAAAGTACTTGTCTTCATCGCCAACAATTTCCTCTAGATTCGCCAAGTCGGCTAATAACTGGGTGAAATCATTCAAGTGCTCCGACATAGCAATATTTTGTCTCATTTTGAAGCGATAAAACTTCCTCTTCAAATGGAGTCGATTTTGGATACTCTTCATCAATACTTCTCCTCCAGAATCCTCCTAATTTCCTTTGCCGAGGTTTCGTTCATTACAAGGTATTTTATATCTTGAGCAAGACATGAGAGGATTTGACCACCAACCCTCTTGTTATCTTCTTCCAAACACTCTCATCTACCTCATCCGGTTTGTCCTCCAACACCTCATCTAAGTCTAGTTGACTTAAGCATCAATAACCTCGCATTGCCCCATGCCGAAGTTATTTGTGCCGTTGAATTTCTCAACTTCAATCTTTGCATGTTGAACATCACGTTGTATTCCTTTTCGGGGCCGATGAACTAGATTCAACTACGTCTCTCACGTTTTTCCCAATTTTCATGGACTAACCAAATCCAAATCAAATTAAATTCGAGAAACGTCTTAGTTATCTCAAATTCGTGCACACCCGAGGAATCAACCTCGCTCTGATACAAATTTGAGTCGAGCCGCGGAAGCCGAAACTCCAATTCGATTTGGTTAGAACAAACAAGCAACAATCTAAAGAATACACAATAACAATCACACACAAGGTTTAAGGGTTCGGCAATTGCCTACATCCACCTTACAGGAGAGAGAGAGTTTATTCAAGATCCAAAGTTACAATCTCTCAAAACAATTAGAGGTTCCTCTCAAGATTTCCTCTCCAAATGATCTAACTAGGGTAGCTCACAAAATCCCTAGGTCTCCCTTATTACTTAGGGACCTATTACAAACGACTCCTATCTCGAGACGATCCAATGGTACAAAACTCAAAATTGAGTTGTACCGATGTCTGTTCGAACAAACAAGAACAGAACAAACCAAAGTCTATTCGAACAGAAAACAGAGCAGCTCCTCAGTATTTTCTTTTCACAATTTTTTTGTTGCATGCAGATGGGCTGAAAGGCACATTGACCCTTCACTGTTCCCACGAGATCTTATGGCTAATGCGTCATATCTAGTCGAGGATGAGGAGGGAACATGCTAGCGCTTCAAATGAGTCGTTTTGTTAAGCCAGATTTAATATTTGTTAAAATGAAAAATACTTTGGATATTGGGAACTGTTAAAATACACACAACTTAGGTTGGCTTCTGCACAAGCTTGCTATTTTAATAACACTAGGCATGTTTTGCTCATTTTTAGGTCAATTATGACCCTCAAATCCTTTTGAAGAAAGCACATGCTGCCACTCTTCCAAAGGTTCTGCTACCGTGTAAGTTTTATCTTTTGCTAAAGAGAAAACAAAATTGTCAG
>JACGCM010000617.1:0-119587 GCA_014058105.1 Kingdonia uniflora
TTATGCAAGATATATTGGCCGCCAGAAGCTGCATGGCGTTTATTTGGTTATAAGTTGCATGAAGAAATGCCATCAGTTATTAGATTAGTATTGTATTTACCTGGTATGTACAAAGTAGTCTTTAATGAAAGGGAGCTAATCTAAATATTGTTGTCAGGGCATCAAAGCAGAAATCAACACTTACTGGCTTCTTTACATATTGTGTTGCAAATGAGTATGCAAGAGTTTATACTTATCAAGAATTCCCAGAATCTCATGTTTGGCGCAAAGAACAAGGTATATGGTAGCCATGATCTAAATGTAACACAATAGGAATAGTGTATTTTGCTACTCCAAATTCAGGAGAGAGGTTCTACCTTCGTATGTTTTTGACCATTGTAAAGGGACCCCAATCTTTTGAAGACTTGCGCACTGTAAATGGCATCATCTACAATACGTTTAAAGCTACATGTGCAGCAATGGGAATGCTTGAAGATGGCAAAGAATGGATACAATGTTTAGAAGAAGCTTCAATCATGAAAGCTGGATATCAACTCCGTCAACTTTTTTGCGTCATCCTAATCAACTGTAATCCTGTCAGTCTGGAAGAGTTGTGGGATAAATTCTCTGGCAACATATGTGATGATCTTAAGAAGCAAATTCAGGATATATATAAAATTCCCAAACTAACTGAGGATTAGGTTAGTGACTATGGGCTATATTTGTTAGAAAAACTACTCCTTGAGTCAGATAAAACTCTAACAGATTTTAAACCAATGCCAACAGTAACTGGAAAGTGGTCTGCAAACACTAAGAACTGACTAATATGGGAGCATGAACAGTTAAAAAATCAACTGTAATCCTGTCAGTCTGGAAGAGTTGTGGGATAAATTCTCTGGCAACATATGTGATGATCTTAAGAAGTAAATTCAGGATATATATAAAATTCCCAAACTAACTGAGGATTAGGTTAGTGAATATGGGCTATATTTGTTAGAAAAACTACTCCTTGAGTCAGATAAAACTCTAACAGATTTTAAACCAATGCCAACAGTAACTGGAAAGTGGTCTGCAAACACTAAGAACTGACTAATATGGGAGCAAGAGCAGTTAAAAAATAATGATCGACATAAGGAATCTCTTGAAAATGTTATCCGCCTAAACCAACAACAACGTGAGGCTTATGATGTTGTAATGGATTCGGTTGAAAATACAAGAGGGTCTATTTTTTTCTTAAGTGGGGCTGCAGGAACGGGAAAATCATTTGTATATAACTCTATAGCAGCTACATGTCGCAGTGAAGATAAAATCTGTATAATGGCTACCTCATCCGGTATTCCATAATGGCTACCTCATCCGGTATTCCATCACTACTACTAAATGGAGGTCGTACATCTCACTCAACTTTCAAAATACCTATAGAGGTCTTCAAAAACACAATGTGCGGATTCTCAAAGTAATCAATACATGCTGAGTTGTTCAAAGATACAAAACATATTATTTGGGATGAAGTACCTATGCAACATATAAATTATGTTGAGGCGGTGGATCGAACCCTCCAAGATATACTTAATAATAGTAGACCATTTGGAGGCATCACTATTGTCTTAGGGGGGCATTTTCGACAAATTTTTCCAGTTGTACCAAAAGGTGTTCGTGAAGATATAATTTCTGCATCTTTAAGGCGATCTTATATTTGGAGACATGTCAAAGTTCTTTCGTTGTCGCAAAACATGAGGTTAAGTAAAATCAACTTGGACAGTGCAAAGTTTACAAAGACATTGTTAGAGGTAACACTAATTTGATTGCTTTTATTTTTTTTAATTAAAATAAATGTTTATTAATTATATTGATAGCGACATTGTTGTTGATTGGAACCAATCCAGAAGAAACTATTCGTCTACCATCTACAATTAACCAATCTCAAACCCTAGAAGATCTCATATGTTCAATTTACCCGCGGCTGCAAGAATTTGGAACAGTGACAATGAGTTACTTGACAGAACGTACTATTCTATCTGCACGTAATGATGACGTTAGCTCCATCAACACACGAGCTTTAGAAATGATGCCCATGAAGGAGATCGCCTATCTTGCTGCAGATATATTATCAAAATAAGACTCTGACGATCGGACGATTACAAACAGATATCCAACTGAGGACACAAACTCACTTGATCCTCCTGGGCTACCCCCTTTTAAGTTAATGTTAAAAGTGGGATGTCCTGTAATGTTATTACGTTATATCGCACCGAAAGATGGTCTTTGCAATGGAACAAGATTAATGGTTGTACGATGTGCAACACAATTAATAGAGGCAATGATTTTGACAGGAGAAAAGGCTGGAAATTTGGTATTTATTCTAAGGATATCTTTATCTCCAACATCGGGCGAGTTACCATTTACTATGACCAGGAGACAATTCCCATTATGTTTATCTATTGTAATGACTATCAATAAGTCACAAGGCCAATCCATCAAAGTCGTTGGAATCGACCTAAGAACTCCAGTTTTCAGTCATGGCTAACTTTACGTGGCATTATCAAGATGTACCTCCCCAAACAGAATTAGTGTTCTTTTACCACCCAGTGATGATACAACAACAAATATTGTTTACCCAGATGTTTTGTTAGAGGTAAGAAATTTTTATAATGCATTCTTAACTTTTATCATTCTTTTAGGTAAAGTTACATAGTTATTCCATATGCTATAATATTTAGTATCTAACGCACTCTAATCAATTGTAGGATAATGGATGTCAGCAGTAAGGGGACATTGTTGCACCTGAGCAATTGAAGGATACTATCAAGCCTGTTAAGGACACTTTTATACAGGTACAATTAGAAACCATATCTAAAGATACAATACACAATCATCTTTACATCACTCTCATACTAAATAGCAATGAAGAGGGGAGAAACTTACTTTATGCCTTTATACAATACACAGTCAACCATTCTGCAATATTGGAGGTCCAGAGTTAGGAGTTTTTAGTCAAATCGTGTATGGAAAGTGTGAGAGATAAGTCATTAAAGATCAGAGGACATTTTATTTAATATATACCCTACAAGGTCTTGTTCATTCCTTAGGGATTCACCAATTCCTAAGACATCTAAAGCCTTCCAAGCATTATTCCAAGTTGTAAATGTGAATCCAGTTATCCCCAAACCATTCTAAAATTCCAAAATCAAGCTAATTTACTTACTGTCTCATCTTCTTTGTTTCCAGATAAAGTTATGTGGACACCTTCTCCCAAATGAAACTACTATGTTGCTTCTACTTTTGAAAAAAAAATGTAAAGTGGTAGCAGCCATGCTTTTGGATATCTCTTTAACTGATATCATTATTGGCCTCCCCAGAAAAGAGAAACCAAGCATAAAGAAAAAAGCAAAAGGAAATGCCTTATCCTCCCCAGCACATCTAGAGGAGCACTTTGAACTTCATTGCGTAGCGTTCTAGCTAAATTGTCCATTACCACAAAATGAATGGAACGTCACATAGCCTTAACCCTGCCTGCAAGGTTTGCCACCTTCCAATTTCATATTAGCTCTCTAATTTTAGTCTCCCTCTGGTTGCTTTCTAGGACACGCCACTTTGAGAGCACTTTGTGTTTGAAGCTACTAGCCTATATACCTGTGCCTACAAGGTTTGCCACCTTCCAATTTCATATTAGCTCTCTAATTATAGTCTCCATCTGGTTGCTCTCTATGACATGCCACTTTGAGAACACTTTGTGTTTGAAGCTACTAGCCTAAATACCCATGCCTGCAAGGTTTGCCACCTTCCAATTTCATATTAGCTCTCTAATTATAGCCTCCCTCCGGTTGCTCTCTAAGACATGCTACTTTGAGAATACTTTGTGTTTGAATCTACTTGCTTATATACCTAATTAAATTGTGGGTCAGTTAACCAAATATTCTTAGCAAAATTGATATATTATTGGAAAAAAAGACTATATGGATCAACATATTTGCCATTGCCTCAATAAAAGTATGTTAAATCTGATTCAGCAATGGCCGAATCCTTGGATCCTAATTTTTTTCTTACATAATCTGCAAGAACATTACATTTTTTTTCTTGATCGTCAATTTTTGACATGTTTTTTTGAGCCTTATGTCTAGGATTTGCCGGCTATTTTGATGCAGCGCTTTACAAAGACGTTCATCTTGGAATTAATCCGTCAATTGCAATACCAAACATGTTCAGCTGGTATACTTATTTAACCTTTCTTCTAATATGGCGGGTATATGAGATAATTAATTTTTATTTCTGGCACAAATACGTCAAGCATAAAAACAACTCTGTGAATAAGTAAAAAAAATAATTATTGCTTTTCAAACAGGTTTGCAATATTTTTCCACTTAGGACACCGATATGTGTATGACCAGATTCTCCTTTAGAAGTTCATTTTTGGCGTTACTGCAGTTCTACGAAGGTAAATTGTTTTGCTACAAATGATTAACATATATTTAACCATATAATCCCCTCCATACACAAAAGTACTCCCCTTTAAGCTACATTTTCATTATTTTCTCCACCTCTTTATCCAGCGGTTTAAAGTACTGTTCAACAGCAGCTTCTTGCATTCACAGAAAATGAAAACAAAATCAATTGACACAAAGGTTAATACTCAAAGTGTATAATTTCATTTTTGTAGTAGTACAAATAGTTCGAGTAGATAGTGTTACCTCTGTATTTATTTACTTACAAAAGCATTAATAAAACATTCTACAAACCCCAGCAGTGACATTTTCTACTCAAGCAAGTCAAAATCTTAAGGTTTACTATCAAGTCCAAAGCACATTAAGTTTAGACCCTTATTTTCTTTTACATAGTGGAAGTCAAACATTAGTGAAGGTATTTCTATAAGTTCCCCTAATATTCTCAGCGTTAGGCCCCGTGTTGTTGTGCTAACGAGGCACGGGTTCGTATCATGCACTTGAGCCTGCCACTCCTTGCTCTTTTTCAGTTTCAAAAATAGGTTGGTATGTTCAAATATGTAGCTATCCATTCAAAACCACCTATCTCTTTAACTGATTCTTGAAAATATTGCAAAGTCAACAACTTTTTTCTTCTTCTCACAGTATAATTTTTCACATTGGTAGTTCATTTTTCTAACATGCTATTGCTTTTGTTTTGATCTTACAGATTTATTGTAAGAAAGGATGGCCCTGGTTTGACCACGACTAATATAAAAAAATAAAATTGGCCTTAGAATGGTTCAGAATGGGGATATCCTCTTAAAGGGAGTCTTTGTTTCTGACAATGTCAAGTTACCTGGTATTAACTCTTTTCCAGATACAAGCAAGGTATGAATAATTTAAGGCAAACCTCCTCTTTGGTGATCTTATCCCTCACTGGAATATGGCAGAAAACCACCCAGGATAATTGAAATTAGCATCAAAGGGTTTATGCTATTTTTTTTTTGCCACTATAAGCAGAGGTTATGGCTATTATTTGTCTTTGCTAAAAATGATAAATGTATACTTGCAGGAACTTCATGGATCAGTGTAGACGAAGCCGAGGGGAGAGCTAAAGAGAACACTTTTGTTGGTATTATACAACCTTAATCAGGAAATGATTGCCTTGATGCCTAAAACATTAGAATGCATTTTGCGGGTAGGTATCTTCTTCTTGACATTATCATAAATGGGCTCTAGAAAATGTCACCAAGATACCCTGTCCATACTTTGCTGACTGTGATTTGAAGATTTAGAAACTATGTTATATTGCAACATAATAAGGGATAGAGATCTTTGAAATGTGGCTAAGTCATCATCCTCGATAGAGTTATTAATTTTGCCAGACCTCAAGATCATATATATAAATATATTTATCTCGCCTATTTGTAGATCTTTGAAAATTGTTCTTTGTAGATTAAAAGGTAATATTTCTAGACAAAATCAAAGAGGTAAATCTGTTCTCTTCCATTTAGTGTGCAAGGTTGGATCTTCTTTTAGTTTTTAACAGCATGTTGCATGAATTGTCTCAGTCTTTTAAAATTGGGTCTAAAATGTTTCTCATGTTATTAATATGTTCTAAAAAATTAGCTTGTAGTTTTACTCTAATGGATCCATTACTCATTTCTGACAAGACATCCCTCAATAAATTATTGATACTCACGAGCTGCAAAACATCACAGGCCTATCGGCGAGAATGCCAACAATAATATGGTTTATTCTTTCTCAAGCTTACTGTCAGTGGTATTGAACTGCTCCTAGAACTAGAAGGGACAAATGGGTCAGTCTCCATCAAAGATGAGCAGGATTATTGCCAGGTCTTGCACATTTTTAAATTGTACTTTGATGAGCTTGAAATAAATAGAGACCGAATAGAGTGGATAAGAAAACTTTGATGTAAGGTAGTGATTTATGCACTATAGGCATATTTTTCAGCCAACTATCCGTCTTCTACTTGGATTGTGAATATTTCTAACAATGCCTCACATTATGTTGATTTTATGAGATTGATTTATCTTGCCTCACATTATGCTGATTGCCAAAAGCATCACTTTTGTAAGATTCTATGAAAATAAAGGGGTTAAACTGTTCCTATTGTTGTTGATTGCATTCTCATTGTTGGGCATATGAAATAACAAAATAATCTTATTCTTATTACAGCTCCTCTCTTCCTAAATTCTACAATTCTTTTATTTTTATTTTAGTAGATGATGTAACTTATCTTATTGATCTTATACTATTCCCTTGGAGGCTTGGAAAGCATACAAACCTAGGATCTAGAGCATTGGATCCTATAATCTCATAACTCTAATAATTCACTCTCTTTATATCCCCTTTTAAGTCCCCTCCATAACATCCATAACAAAGGTAACTCCTCCATTTTTATGACTTTTATTTACCTAACATCATGCTTGGAAGACAAAAAAAACTGTTTTTACACCACCTTTAACAATCTTAATTTCTTTAATAATTTCTTACATAATTACCAAAATTTATAGCCTTTGAAACTCACATCCCCATACTCTATATAAGTTCACTTTCTTCTTCTCCCACCTCTATCATAACCAACATTTGTGTGCCCTTTGTGGTAAGTAATCCTTTTGATATTTGTCTTTGCTCTTAAGATTTTCTCATACACTGAAGCTTACTTTCTCACCAACAACTACTTAAAATCACCTATTTTATAATTATCCCTTTCTATTTCTTTCTAAGTTAAACATTATTGCATTCTCATTTTTGGGCATATGTATTAATTCTTTGTTGTTTGTCCCTGCTATTATACTCTTCTAGCATCACATTCATACACAGAAATGGCCGTTGTCTGCATCACCAATTTGGAGAGTATAATTTCTGAAAAACATGCTTACCACGTTAGTGTTACCCAAGCATTCGTAGAAATACATCTAAATAGTATCCTCGAGGTTAGAAGATCATTGAACCATGAAACTCCTTATAAGATATGATGACCCCATTGAAGTTATGAAATTTTTAATAAACTTTTTTGGTTTTCTAACCGAACTAGGTAGCGATAAATTAATGCAAGACCTTTATTCTCAAATAGAATCTTGGTCAAACAATCTTATTGGTAAAGAATTTTGGGTTAGCAACAAAGATACCTTTCTCCAAATCTCACTTGATGTTGTGCACGATACACTATTGCAGGAGTCAGAAGAGTTAACCATGAACTGGAATTAGATATCGTTACAACCGTCCAAGATTATGTTGATCCAGAGGTTGCTATTATAACTCTGGCCATGGATTCCAAAGCTACAACCAACCCCTTAGGAACTACACCAGGTAAAACAGATGAAGGAAGAGACAAAATTTGCCCAATTTGCTTGGATTATTATGCAGAAGGTTAAAAGGTCACAACCACCCAATGTGGACACAAATTTCACTTATGGTGTATACTCTAGTGGATTTTGATTTCACAGAAAATGAAATGTCCTTATTGTCGGTCTTAGATTCCAACAACTATTTATTCCAACAATGTTCTTCTTTAATTCATTTCAACAATGTCCTTCTTCTTTGACATATTTTCTCACATATAATATACTCTATTGGGCATGGTTGTTGGAGAGGATATCAAAATATACTTATTAAGCTTAGGGATTATAGCCAATGGTTGAACGACTTAGGTTGAAATGTAATGACAAATTTTTTGAGAAACCCGATGCTTCACACCTTACTCTCTCATACTTAACTTTAATATTTAATTAAAGTATATATATCATATAAATAAGAGATGTATCATTCACAATATGTTACTGAGATATTGTATATTTCTTAAAATGCTTCTCAAGTATATCACGATTAAGGAACAAAGAGTAACCTACCAGAGAGTGAGAGGGAATTAACCAACTACACAGGTCTTCATGGACAAAAGGTAGCTAGAGTACGCTTCGGGTCTGTCCTCTAAACTACTCCTTAGTCCCTCTCAATTAGTTAACATTAAGTGTAGTGTGAAATCTGATTAACTTATGATGTTACCAGTACACATGTAAATCCGACCAACGCTTAGTGCTTAAAGGATGTTCAAGCTTATCATAAGGTGGGGGACCTATTTTCTTAAGGTTAAAGTACATTTTTGGAAAATGGTCAATACATACATTTCAAAAATAATAACTTGAAAATGTTTTGGTGCCTGTTTAGTATTCAAGCCCATTATTTCAAAAATGTGCATGCATCAGCCTCTTCTTCGTACGCTTTTACATGAATGATGTGATGAAAGCTTACATTTCCACATTTGTAGTATACTTCAGGAATCAACTCTGCCCATATTTCGTAACCCAAATGCATTTTGGTCTCCCCTAAACCGAATGAGAATTTAGAGTACAAAACATCTCTAGCTGAAAAAGATGGAAAGCTGCACCTTCCGGCCCATTCACCACCGACCTTTCTTGAACTCAAGTGTAGAGTAAGTTTGTCTCTATTCTCAGTTTATATTATTTTGTATGTATTGAAGGCATCAAATTATCACAAGATTTCCTTGATATTATGTACCTGCAGAGCAATGGATATATGTTGTCGTATTATTGGGCTAACAAGCAGTGAGTTTGTGAAGCTCTTCATATCAAGGAGGGAACGGTGCTAGAATGGCAAAGGTATTCCTACAGGATACCCTATAATTATCAAATTGGAAGTAGCTTTCAGTATCATGTAATTCTCAGTGAAAGAGGCTATCTATCATGTGTTCCTCTAAACTACTCCTTAGTATCATGTCTATGTTTTGGAGTGACGGTAAGAATCCTTTCGTCATAGTAGACGTTGTCTAAACCACTTCCGCAAAAAAAAGGGTTTTGAGGGAGATGTTTCTCTCTTAATGCTCTTCCAAAACTTCCCAAAGCACTAATGTTATTTCTCTTAATGTTCATTATGGGTGTATTGCTGATCTTCCTATACCCAAATTATAAATCAAAACGTTACATACTAAATCCCCTCTTAATCATGTCTATAACATCATCTCCTCACCTCATCCTCTCTCTCTCTCTCTCTCCATACTCTTTCTCACATCTTTCATAGCCTAATAATTTGATAAGCACTCGATCATTGATAAAGGAAACTGATTTGTCAAGGTATGCTTTCTATTATCTTCATCATCATAATCAGATAATTTAGATAGTTTCCCATATATTTTTTCCATATTTGTTAAGTTTATTCTTAAGCAATCAACTCTTGATGTTAACATAAGGGACTCCTCCCCAACATCTATATTTATAATCCCCCTTTAAGCCCCTTAAATTAAAAAAATCATCATCTTTTCATTAGTTTCTTTTGAATTATCCTCCTGATTTTTTCCTCTGCCATAATTTTTTAACCTAAATTTGATTCATCTTTAGATTCAATCTAATATTGCATCCTAAATTTATAGGCTCTTTCTCAAGCTATTTTCAGCCAACTCAAATCTTAACCTCCATTATATCCAAGAAGCAAACATTTCTACAGTCTGAAGAATAACATTTAGTCAATACTATGACTATGTACTACAAAGATCCACTAATCAAGACAATGATATCTTTTTTCATTGAAAGACAAAAGGCATAGAAAGGCAAAGCACATAAAATCTGCTATTGACTTATGCGTGACGTTTCCCTTCCACAAAGAAACAACTTTATTTTCCAAACTTCCCTGTAAGATTCCATTTTTCTCAGCTTTAGCTAGGTTCTCCTACAGGAAATTAAGCCATAACATAGGAGAAGATCCCACACACCATATTCAAACATGAATCCTAAACACAAATAGCTACTAGAAAGTGTTTGATAAAAACTTCCTGAAAATAGTATCATTTACGTTAAGTAAATGTGCAGTGCATCTTCTTAAATATTGAGAACCTTTAATAAGCTTAAAATCCTTTGTTTTACAATAGAAACAGAAAATGATAGAGTAAGCAGATCTTTGTGCCATAAACATCTTCAACTTCTTCAGAAACTCATTGGAGCATTATCTCACCAAAACCAAAATATGTGAGCATCATCTACAGTCTACTGTCGCTGTTAAATCATCTATTGCCACATTCAACAAGAAAAGTTATATAACAAGCAAATTCCCATGTAGAAAATATAAGACATACCTACCATACCATACCCGTTTTACCAGTCTTTGTGCCACACTTTAGCCTTTGTTGTTGGAATGCAATAAGTGCTTAAGTTTTAAAAATTTGCCACATAATGTTTTAAGCAAACTATTAAGAATGCTCGTCGGAGCTTTCTATTGCAGCTTCCTTCTACAAATTTCTAAATTAAGTAGGCCGTATTTACAACCGTATGAGGTGTCTACTGCATTAGCACCACCACCTCTATGTCCCTGCTGAATGGTAGTATCTGAATCGTAGAAAATGAAATTGGCATTTGATTCATTGGCCATATAAAGGCGTTGGCTAAGCAAAGGACTATAAACTTACGGGAAAAGGTTTCATGGGATAAACCGGATTGGTTGCGAACTTTTAATTAGGCGAGTTTACCACACTGAGTATCATTATTTAATAGGATTTTCTTCATTGATAATAGGATATTCTATTTTATAGACAAGTCGATATTCTTAGTCTCCTCGGCGATGATTGTCTTGATGAGGTGAAGGAGAAAATTTTCCAACTCCTGTCCATTGCTCCATCTGTGTGCCTTTGCCTTCATATGCAATGGGTCATTGCAAATTAGCTCACATAGTGGGTAACCCTCCTTTGGCATCACATGATCACTTTCTTCTAATTTCAAACTCGGGCAAAAGTCGCCCTTCCTATCCCCTACAAAGATGAGTCATTTTCTCCCCTCGGCAGAAACAGATTCCGTAATATGTTCAATTATGACACCCTTAGACATGTTAGGAGGGCAAGGGTTAGAACAACGAGGTGACGTTTCCAGATCATGGTAAGGAAGGATCATAAGCCTCCCATCTTTGTCAATGACACTCGGGTTTGTGTTGATCTCCAAAAAATAATGCATTAGGACATGATGTTCCAATATTGTCTCAATGAAAAAGACGTTCGCGTGACTCACGATTCCCAAATCACACCTAAACATCATATGACAAAGTTACATGAATATTTTTCTTAAGGGAATAAACATCAATTTTAAAAGGGGTGTTTTAGAAAGTTATCCAAGAGCATGAGCTGATTTAATGGCTTGGACAATCCAGGGATTTAATGCAACACGTTTCAAACAATTCGCGATATCTTCGATAGTCTTCCCTTGCAAGTGTAGCTCCATCATCATCTTATCCTGAAAATACCAACGAAAAAGCAAAGCTCATATCACTGTCAAAGAGAAGTACACAATTATTAATCTAGATCATGATCTCTTTAAGAATACAACAATTTATCGTACCCCATTTCCAAGTTGGCTTTGGCTTATGTTGCATATAATTCCCTGGGTTGATCCTGTCTAATTAAACCCAGCCTTCTTTTATTAATTACGCCTGCCTGATAACTTTTCAAATGAGCACAACTAATGTTTGTTTTGGTATTTCTCCTGATATTTTATGTTTGGATTCCATAAAAAAATTTCTGATGCATTTAAATAAAGGTCATCCTATAAACTTTATCTGTTTTACGCTATTTCAGAGAGTGTGAATTTTAATATAATTTCAGTTTGGATATATTTCGGGCATACATTTATGTAACGTTTTTAATGATGCTACTGCTAATTTATATACTTCTCCATGAATGTAAGAACATAACATGTATTGTTTCAATTATTGTTTGTTGGTTAATTTAGAATCCACATTTATGCACCAATACATACTTCAAACATTACACTCATACAAAACTGTCCTATCATTTACAACTTCAAAAGCTCTAGATGTAGCTTTTTAGGCCATTGAGGAGAACTTATGAATCTTCTCAATTATTTAATGAACATCTTTTAGATTGGATAATTACATATTATTTTTTCAACTAATTAGTTTTTAGAATGGAAGCCGGGAATAAGCTATTGTACATCAACTATTGGAAATCTTCGTGTTTTTGGTATATCACTTTTGTTTATTTTCAAGTATAAATATATGAGTTATTGTTGCTTTAACTTAGTTCTAACATTATCTGCTCTTTACCGCAATTTCCAGCCTCGATCACCATAACCCAGGATCGTTATGCTCTTTTGCGGCAACTAACTCCTTCACGGGACCATTGGCACTTGAAAGTCCGCTTGAGTAGAAAATGGACCACAAGAAACTTCACAAGCAAATAAGTTTGGGGTCTAGATATGTTGTTCATTGACAAGAATGTAAGTACATTCCTAACACTTACAAACTACCCAAAAGAAATTCAAGCAAATTCTAACATCCCATGTTACTCAAAATAAAATAAAAGACAAATTTCATCCATAAATTGCAAACCTTAACATTTAGCAAATGCATACATTTCTTGCTATTTTATTTTGGTCTTTATCAATAAGTATGACCAAACATTGTGATTGTGGCAAGAAAATGAGCCTCTACGATTGGATCGATTTGAAAGAACATGTTTACTTTAACATAAGATTATAAGAAAAATGCATCTATTTTCCCTGCTGCTTATGGGATTGGATATATGACAACCTTTCCAGTAGCTCTGCTTTTTTCCAGATATGAAAATGCTTCATCAGTCTGGGAGAAGGAGAACAGGCATTAGGGTCAACTAATGGCTTCACCTTCCCGCTTTCCAAGTACGGGTTTAGTTTATTTAGAAAATTGCCACTGGAAGTGACCACAAATCTAAAACCTGGCGCAGTGACAGTACCAGTCAACACCACAATGCTCCTTCCTTCTTTCACCACCTTCACGGCTCTATCACATTGTCCTGTTATTTGTAAGAAAGGAATAATTATGATTTTATCAAATCTACTTGCTTAAATCCAAAAAAGATGAGCTTATTGTAATATTAGATGGTGATGCTAGGGGAGATATATACAAAAGAATGTAACTCTGATTTGAAGTCGACAGCTGGTAGTATGTATTACCAACTACGTCAAATACCACATCGTATTTCTCCTACAGGTTTTCAAAGCTCTCCTTGGTATAGTCTATTGCCAAATCAACACCCAAGCTCTTCAACAGCTACAATTTCCCAGTGCTGGAAGTAGCTGCAACTCTAGAGGCACCAAACACCTGATTTGCTACCTTTCCTCGAAAAATAAAAGAATAAGAAAAAGGATATAAATGTTTTTGAGCCAAATTCAATATTTTTTTATGTTAATAAAAACTTCAACATTAAAGTAACAAGTAGAGCTAAAAAGTGGTATGTGGAGGCTTAAGAGTTAAATTTCCTGACTCGAACTAAAGTATATAACATTAGCAGTCCTAAATTCATACTATCCTGTTTAAAGGAATTTACTAAGGAAACGTTTAAAAACTAGATAAAGTTAGCCTGGATGTTAAGAAGGAAATATAGTTTTTCTTGCTTAGATTTTAACCATATTTATGTTATCAAATTCTCAGGAGAATCAAATACATGCATCAGCTCTAAGAGACCTTATTCCGTAATTCAATGACATACTTACAGAGGGAGATATTTTCCATGTAGAGAAGTTTAACGTCTCTAAAATTAATGGTACTTATCGACCCATTTTTTATGGTGAATATAAGATTAACTTCAAAAATGACACCATCATGAAACGATTCAAGGACCAAACTCTACCCATACTGCTGTACAAGTTCTCTTTTGTAGAGTTCAATAAAATACCTAACAGATATAACCAACCAAAATATCTTACAGGTATTCACTACTGACCTTATTCTGTGTAGTTCTTACAATAGTGAATTATTTCAAATTTTATCAATAAAAATTTAATGTAGATATTGTCGGGAAGCTGAAGGCCGTAACAGAAAATGAATTAGTCAGCAAAAGAAATGGAGATACATCACCAAAACGGGATCTAATTCTTGAAAATATGTGGTACAAAAATCAATTGATATGAAATTATATACATGTACAAAATTTGTTATCTATAGTTTTATAGCTATTCTTTATAACTTCAATATAGCGGATCAACAATGAAAATCACTGTTTGGGATGACATGTTAAAAGAAATACCGCTTGATCTCTCAGAAATGCCTTCAACTCCAATAGTTTTGATTGTCACATCTACAACAGTATACATGTTCAAAGGTATGCACTCAACCTTTACTCAATTATATATGATTTTTTTATAATTTGTTACTGAAATTATATAGTTTACTACTAAAATTGTATAATATGCTTAGGTGTTTGATACTTAAAGCCCACAAGCACAACAAAGATGTATTATAATTTGCAAATTTCAGAAGTATCGACACTCCTAAACGGGTTTAGTAATAACATTTTTCTAACAAGTTTGCAGAATTTTTAATCAAACAACGAATCTAATTCAATGTCATTCGAATGATGGCTCGGTACAAATGCTCGAGAATACAAACAAAAGTACAGAAAACAAGGCAGATTTGATGTTTGAAAATAGAAAGGAATTATGTGAAATTTTCACTATTATGGATGAATCTCAAACTGAGGTCCAATTATATCTACCATATATATCAAAAGATGTACTTTCCTTTTATTTATGGGTACTTCGGTTTTTAGCTACAGGAAAAAAATTACACTTGCAAAGCAACAATCACAAAGGTCTTTGTAAATTACGGATGGTACTATCTATCATGTCCAAAATGTCTTAGGAAGGTGATTTATTCAAACACTGAATACAATTGTTATTTTTATTAAACATAAATGAAAATATATTCTAATAAGCTATACTAAAATACAGATACAAGTTGCAATTACAAGTTGATGATCTTACAGGAACTGCAACTCTAACAACATTTGAAAGAGAAGCAAAGACAATGATTCCACAATCAGTACAAGAACTAATATACCTGGAATAGGAAGTAAGAAAATTAGCTTTTGACTATATAAGAAAGCATATATTCGAAATGGATTTGTTATATTATGACCAATTATATATATTTATGTAGCTCATTCTCTCTTTATTGTTACATACTCTGAATTTTTCCCAATGATTGTATATTAAAACTTATAGGAAAATGGGAATGACTTGGTTGAAAAAGTTCTTCAAAATTTAGTTGGTTCTACATACATCTTCCAATTTAAAATAACTGAGTATAATATAATGAGTGTGAAAAGGAACTTTACAGTGTCAAAATTGTGGGCAATAGATGCCACGCTTGAGTCTACTGAATTGGCGAACAAAACATCATGTATATGTCACATATACATTATAGATATAGTCATGTTATTTTTAGAATTTTTATTCAAATAAATAATCACTTTGTAACATACAAAACATGATACAAATAATTCGAGTAAAGGTTCATACGATTGTCAAACTAGCTTGAAGGTATTAATTTTATGTACTCGCCAATTAATTTTACTAACTATATATATGCAATTGAAACAATTGTATACTTTTGTTAAAATAATTATACTAATATCTTTTACTCTTCAATAAAATTTACAGAGAAAATTTTCAATGTCAACTTCAACTGATGAGGGCATTTATGACCAAAAATGAAATAAACCAAGCACCACTCTGAAAGATTTCTACAAACGTCTAACGCTGACTAAAAGGTAAATTTTACAAGATATTTTTTGTCCAACATATTTATTTCATATTTGAACACAAAATTATAAAAATTGTAAATTTACAGATCTTCTCCAATGTTTAATGCAGATCATATTGCGGTTGCCATGAATCCTTCTAGAAGATCTCCAAAGACCAAGCTTGCCTTAATATGTTTACTTTGTCTTTAATGTTAATGAAGACTTTCAAATATCTCTATGATTTTAACAAGATCTTATTATGTTTATTTTGATTAGAATGAATATGTTTCTACCTTTGCAATTATATTCATACTTGCTAAATTGTTTTGCAAAGCTATTTTGAGGTGATGTGATTTTGCATAGTAGTTATAGAAGAAAATTTTTAATGGTTGTTTCAAACAGGTTATGCATTGAACTATCTTTGTATGTTTACTCCATAGCCTTTTCTTTTTTTTATATGTTTAACATTTTTTTTTGTTTATTGAGGTTATCTTCTCTGTGTTTGTTGCTTTCAAGTGCGGTAATTCCTTTCCAGTATGGTAAATTGTCGGACTATCTACATTATTAATATCTTTGACCCATAATGAGTCTGTGGACTTTTAATATTGTTGCTCCTTCCAAGTGGTGTCTTATTGCTGTACATATAACACCAAATTATATGTATATTCAAAAGTATGCAATTAGAGACTCCAAATTATGGTTTGCTAAAATCTTATTGGTGTGCATATAATACCTTCTACCTAAGGTAAACATTTTTAAATGTTAGTTTGCTAATGATTTCCCCAACAAAATATGGTTGAAGGACTAAGAACATATCATTTTCTTCAAAATTCATAATGCATTTTGACTATATTATGAACTTCTATTAAAATCTTAGTGTTAAAATTAGCCAAAACCGAAATACATTAGCCAAATACTATACAAACTATGTATTTATCAAACAATATAAACTAACGCATCCGTGCGTAGCACGGGCTTATAGCCTAGTCTATCTATAATACTAATGGAATAGCTATACCATGAGAATCAATCTCGGCTGTTTATTACACTACCCTACACATGTTGAGGAAAATATATAGTTTAGTTTATAACACAGCCCTTAGATCATGAGGGTTATTCTCGTGTATTCTCGCAATTTATTTAATACTAAAATACCCTCATTTCGTATATACCAAATCCTATAAAAAAAATCTCAATCGTAATTACGTGATGAAATATATATACGAAATCATGGGTATTTTGGGGAGTATAAATACAAAATCATGGGTATTTCTGTAAATCTTCCTCGGTCATTTTGTTTCACCCAAACCCACCACACTCCTCTTTTCCAAACCAAACTCCTCTCTTCACCCAAAATAAACCTTTTCTTCCCCATCTTTCTCTCTCTATTTGAGACAACTTCAATGTCAAGAGATGACCCACTCTCATTCATAACCCAATCTTCGTCGTCATCTCCAATTACGGTCTCGTCCAACATCAATGATAACAACTACATTGATTTCCATATTGGCAGTGGTTATGGGAGCTTTCAAAACGATGGGGTTCTTAGGAATAATGATGGAGGAGGGGGGAGTGGGAACATCAGTGAGACTGAATTTGAGTCTCAAAGAAATGAATTTCGGCCAAACCCTTTAGTTTGGACTGTGCAGATCTATGATCGACATGATTTTCTCTGTTATAAGAACCCCCAAGTTTGGCCTCCTCATGTTGAAGCAGCGGAGTTCGATCGATTGCCTAGGCTTTTTTCAGCTGCGTTGTTGGCCATGAAAGCTCAGATGAAGAAACAGGTTTGTTATTTTGATTTTAGATTGATTGGGTGTTTTTTTTTAGTTGGTGATGTGAATTAAAGTATAGATCTTGGAGGTTTTAGAGGTGTTTTTTATTTTATTTTTGTAACAAATGGAAGTTTAGGTTGATGGTAATTTGAAGCTTTCTGTGGATTCGGGAGATTTAAAAGGGGTTTTAGGAAATGGATTTTGGAGGAGGTTTTAGTGGATTGGGACTGTGGGGTTATTGTTAATTTTGAAGATTAGGTGTGGATTTGGAGGTTAATAGTTGCAGTTTTGGAGGTTTAAGAGAATTTTTAGCAAATGAGGAACATGGGGTTTGTATGTTTGGAATTTTTCGTCATCCATAGGTATCATTGTTACTATTATAGAAACCTTTTATGGGGTCCTTGGTTGGAAATAAATTATTGCGGTTGGTAAACTATATGGTTTATCCTTCAGTTAAAGCACATTTTTTGTATGTATCATGAGCTGCCTTAGAGTTTTATTGAGAATTATGGTGATTTATCCTTCGATTGAAGTACTTGGCTCATAAAATTTGGAGATTTTTTTTCTTGAGGGGTTTAGTAGGGAGGCAGTCCTTAGAAGTTTTCTACAGCTTATCATGGTAGGTTTGCAGAAGGTACTTAGTAACTGGCATCTTATGGATGAGATTTTCAGTTCATTTAGTAGTAAATTAGAGCTTTTGATGCTAATTACCTGAATTAGTAGTTAGCATTGATGAAAAGATAATTACTAACTACAACAAGAAAGAAAAAAAAAAGGGGGAGAAATAGTTTTAGGTTTCTTCACTTTTTTTTGTAAATTATTTAATGTTGATTGATTCTATTAACTTGATTTTTCTTTCTTCTTTTAGATTGTTTAACCATATGTGTGAGGGACATGATGGGACGGAGGCATCAAATGGAGAGGTATTAATCTTTCTAGACATGATTAGATACAGATTATTCATATTTTGGTTGGAATATATTTTAGCTCTCTCTTATACTTTTGGCCCCTTTTTCTAATAAAGGAATAGCCATGCCATGAGAATTAATCTCGACTGTTTATCCCACTATCCTACACATGTTGAGGAAAATTAATGGTTTAGGTTATAACAATAAATATATGGAATCGTAACAACAGTTAGATCATAAGGGTTATTTTGTCTATTCTCTCAATTTATTTAATTCTAAAATACCCCTATTTCGTTTATACCAAATCCCTCACAAAATAGGCATCTCAATCGTAATTACTTAATGAAATGGTAGGAATAAATGGAAGTCCAGCCCACAACTTTTTATCTATACGAAATCATGGGTATTTTTGGAATCCCAAATACAAAATTAGGGGTATTTTAGGAAGTTTAAATTCTTTACAATTCCTTAAATACCCCCAACATTATCTAAATTCCATGCTTCAAACTCCTCTTCGTCTCCTCTCTCTTATTCTTCTAAGATTCAAACCTTCATTGATCTCCTTGGTTCCAAGCTTCACAATTTAAGGTTATAAATCCATATCCAGGCAATTTAACCATAATATTTATATTTGCTATGATTTGAGGGTTTAAACAACAAACTGGTAGTTTGATTTTAAGCTTCTAATTTTGATTTCTAGGGTTTTGATCTCTCTTAATTTAGGTGTTTTGGTTTTGATTTCTAAAATTTTAGGATTTGGTTGGTTGATTCTACTGTTGCCAAAACATCTATTCTCCAGCTCTATTGGTGTTGACGAAAACTCCATCATCTTCTGCAGATTCAGAATTCCCATGTGAAATCACTAGTAACAGTTGATTGGGTTTGAGATTTGAGGTATAATTTCATGATTATGGCTTACTACTTCCAATTACAGTTATAATTCTCATGTTATTTTCTCTCAATTTTGTTGCATTAGTGATTATTTAGCTTTAATTTAGGGTGTTTTTTTTTTTGGCATTCCAATTATGCCAGTTTTGGTTTTCTTTTGTGTGATCATGATGTGTTTTAGTTTCTTAATATGCATTTAGATTATTTATCTGTTATAATTTGAGTACGACTTTCGCATGTAAGAAACTCATATTCATTGGCAATACCTTAAAGCCTTAAAAATATTTATCATATGAGTAAAAATGAGATAAGTTACTGTGTAGATTAGGTTAAAATGTTTAGATCTACAAGTGTTGATTAGTACTTTTTAATTGCTGATGTTTTGTCCTCCGTAGATGTTTGATTTTATATACATTGGTTTATTATTTTAGTTTTAGGAAACTATGTAATATGGGATTTTGCCTCGAAATCAACCTAAATGTGATTAACTCATGCGACTTATTTTACACAAATCCATATGAGAACCAATAAAAAGCAAGAGAGGATTTGGAGAAGATTTCTTATAAAGATATATCTTGAATTGCATGTTGGGGGGTAAACGTGCGGAATACATCACCCTCGCACAATTTGGTTTTATCCATTATCCTCATGACATACAAATAATCTACCAAGAAACTAGAAGAGAAATTAACATGCACACAAAATACAATATTTATTGGAGGTTCACAATAAGGCTACTCCCCCCACCAAGCTAAAAATCCACTATGTATCTAAGTTCAATTACAGGTACTCAAGGGATTCCAACAAGCATGGAAATCCCTAATCTCGCAATAACCTTCACATAGATTTACAAGAGATAAAAGAAACATATATAAGAGATCCATCAAGAACATTGAAGATTACCTCAACAACGACCATGTTGCATACCTTCTTCTTGAAACCCTTTCAATTTTCTCTCTACCTTGATTTATATTCTTAACAACCAAGAGATACTTCCCCTCTCACCATCAAATCCCAAGAGAACAACACCCTCCACCTTATTCTTTGTAAAGACCAACTCTTTACAAGGTCTACTACAGAGGCTACATCTCTTCTAGATTTTAAGTTTCTCAGAGAGAGGCTTTTTAACTCACACACTATGTTAGGAGACTTTGAACTCATACTTTATATTTATAGACCTTCCATTAGGTCATCTCCAAAGTACGCATCACGAGATACTCTATCGCTTTAGATTAAATCCCCTTTAAAACAAACTTAGAAACAAATAAACAGAGCCTTTTTCGTTCGAACGACCTTATGACTCGTTCGAATGACTTCAACGGAAACTCTGCCGTTCGAATGTCTTCAACACTCGTTCGAACGACTTTCCCTTATTTTGAGCCGTAATCCTAACATTGCACTCCTTAGGGAAGGCGAAAGATTCTTTTTCTTCTGTGTCAGATGGATTTGATTTTTTTTAATATGAAAATGGCCACTACTGTCGGTAACCAATTAATTGTTATAATTAAAGATCAGCTTGTCTGTATTCGGCTGATACATCAATCTACCATAAACCGAATATCTATTAAGTTCGGATTGTGTTGTTTTCATTATCAGAGATGTCTCCAAGAAATTGTGGCAAGCGATAAATTAACCATTCGACAATCAATTTTCAAAAAGTATGCAACCGATATATTGGCCATTCTAGGATTTCTATCATAGACATGATGTCTTATATGTCAGAATATCGACAATGTTTTGATCCATCATAATCATTTTTAATAGGTTTGAGAAAGGTAACAGACGACATGAAGTTAAAAAACCGTAGAGATAAAATTGGCATTGTTGCTGTAGGAACTTATCCCTCGATCTCACTCAAAATTGAGCTCACGAAGCTCGATTTACCTCTATCTCAGGCTCACGCATTTTTAACACTTAACATTCCAGTCAACATTCCAACCAGCCTCACGAACTACTCAAGAACGCGGATTGAGCTAAACTCAGAAAATGTTATCCAGTCAAAGACACCTGTCTCCCACAAACTCGTTAGTTATTCAATCAATCACCACTAACCATATTATTCAAAAAATGCGCACCAGCACGATGAAGAGTTGTGGGGAAAACCTTTATAAAGGAAAAGTTCCAGAAGAGACAAAAACCTTAAAAATTACACAAATTCCGTATATACGAGATCAAAAGCATTTCTATATTTAGATATCCCTTATAATATAGATATCCATTTCAAGCAATAAATATACTTTTACAAAAATCCTCCATACGAGGTCATGGTTTTTACCTATTCAGAGGTTTTCCACGCTAAAAACACTTGTTTCCATTTCTTACTTTCCATTAGAATATTGTTACAGGTTCATTGGTGTGATAGTTAATTCCTAATCATTTCGATCTTACGGAATTTGGTCACTACATTTGGCGCCGTCTGTGGGAAAGATTGTATTTCCACGATACCCTAAGGCAGTCTTTTACTGTAATTTTCAATTATGCTCTCTTCCAGACGACAGGCCGCAGGAACTCAGCTTAAAAATTTTGTGGATCCGGGACAATCACCATGTTACAGGCGAATCTCCACGCCGAGATAAAAAAATGTGCTGAACTCGAACTTCAATTGGCAAAGGATCGCGAGCTCCGTGAGAAAGAGCTCGATGCAGAATGACAAGCTCGTTTGACAGCGCTTAAACGGCACGAAGATCAAATGACGACGATGCAGACTGCACTTGAGGCTCTATAAAATACTCAGCAGGCTTCTCCAGCCAGGGGTCGCGATCAACTTCCAAAAACCTCCTGCATTTTAGCAAGGAAAAGATTGGGACCTCGGGGAGTCGCCAGTAAAGCCATTTCCATAAATCTACCACACAGACTGCAGCCCTCCATCCATTTGGGGGGAGAAGTTCAATCAGAAGTCAGTCGAGGTCACCTGATTTCCATCCATCAGGAGGAAGACCAACGACCTCTCCATCAAGTTCCAGCACGAGATCGCTTAAGTGAAGGTATGGGAACTCATCATCTCCTGCCAGCACGTCCAGCGATTCAACCAACACGTCATTACATCACAAAAGAACACATGGACAAACGAATTAAAGAGTTGATCGAGGCACAAGTTCTAGGTACTACCGGCGATACCACGAAGTTACAAGGAAGTCTGATTGCCAAAGAACTATTCGATATGGAGATACTAAAAGGTTTCCGTACTCCCAAAATTCATAAATACAAAGGTACTGACCCGAAGGAGCATATTCAGCAATACCGTGATTCATTGGGGCTGTACTCCAATCTTAACCACATTTTCTGCCGTCTGTTCGCCAAAAGTTTACAGAAAGAGCAGCTCCGATGGTTCCATTCTCTTCCTGAGGAATCTATTTACACATTTGATCAACTGCAGAAACAGTTTATCAAGACATATGCTCACAACAGAGACAAAGAGGAGAACCTTTATTCCCTTATCGATCTTAAGCAGTTACTTGGAGAAAAGCTTGAAGACTTCTCAAAGATATTCCTAGAGCTCGCGTGAAAAGTGGATAACCTCAACCAAAAAACAGCTATGACCGCTTTCACCAATGCTCTCTGGCTTGATTGCAAGGCCAAAGAATACCTCTTCCTTAACAAGCCTGCGACATTAGAGAAGATGATCACCAAAGTCAGCAGTTACGTCGACTTGGAGAGGATGATGTCTGAGCGACAAAAGTCTACTAAATTTGTCCTCTCCACCAAAGTCCCACCTACAAATCGAACCAGCAAACCTAAGGTGGAACAGGGAGATTAGAAATGTACCAAGGGGAACACTGGATACCCTTAGAAAAGCGGTCCATAAAACTAATACATCCTCCCAAATCTAAACATCCGAATCTCTACAATTTTTCCACTGCTATTGAAAGACCCACTCTACTGTGTCTCTCAACCACTGGAGCCCATAGAGAATCGACCATTTTTCCTACATCATAAGGTAAATCATCATACTACTAACAATTGATATACTTTACAATGGTTGCTCGAGCACATTTTAAAGGAGGGACGGATGCTTGAATACATTGTTGACCTGAAGTCATACCAAGATGGCTACTATAAGAAGCAGCTCAAAGTTGTTCAGGTCAATAATAGAGCTGAGGAGAAGCATCTCTACTATATGCACCTTAGCAACATGATCAAAATCAACCAGATCACCAATTCCAGCCGATCAAAGCGCCGGAAGCATTCAGAATATTGTGATCTTATACCTCAAGACAAAGAAGCCAAACATCTTCCCGAGTCGAGAAATTGCCGACTCGGAATCTCCTTCGAGGATTGCGATACTAGACATGTCAAATTTCTACATTATGATGCGTTAGTCATAGTGCTCAAGATGAAGCAGTTTATCATGCATACAATGATGATCGATACTGAAAGCCGTATTGAAATTCTTTTTCAGAGTAAGATCGACCAGATGGGTTTGGCGGACCAAGTCATTCAGAGCAACACAGACATCAGTGGGTTTAATGGCTCCAGGGTGGAATGAGCAGGCAAGATTATCTTACCTATTACCGTAGGACCAGCCACTATCAACGTTGTTTTCTACGTCATCAATGCCAATTCTTGCTATCTTGGGATTATGGGTCGCTGCTGGATACACAATATGGGATACACAATATGGAAGCAATCGCTTCCACATATCATCAAGCACTCCGATTCAAGAATGATAACGGTATTTATGAGATCAGAGGTAGTCAGAAACTCACTCAAGCTTGTAAAAATGTTGTCTGTGCCATCCTAGATACTCCAGACAGATTGGCTGCATATCAATTATAGAAAATTAATCACCTCAACGATCAATCACCTACAGAGAAGCCCACGGAATATGTCAACATTGATGAACCTAGAAGAGGTACGTTCATCGAAACCAAGCTGGTTCAGCATGAGAAAGATGCTCTCATTCAGTTCTTGCAACTCAATCGAGACATTTTTGTATGATCTTTTGAAGAAATGTCTGGAGTCGATCTGGCCATGGCTTACAAGTTAGCCATTAATATCAATGCCACAGCGGTCAAACAGAAACAACGAAAAATTTTACCTCGTCTTCGAGATGAAGTTAACACCGAGATTGAGAAATTGATCAAAGTGGGATTCATTCGAGAAGCCAAATATCCAGACTAGATATCCAACATTGTCGTTGTCCCAAAGAAGAACGGAAAAGTTCAAGTTTGCGTAGATTTCACAGATCTGAACAAACATACTCCAAAAGACAATTTCCCTCTTCCCAACATTCATCAGATCCCCGATTCCACAGCAGGCCATGATCTTCTATCTATGATGGACGTTGTTTCAGGGTATAATCAAATTCCATTTCCTGAAGAAGATCAAGCGAAGACAACATTCATTACCGAAAGTGGCCTTTATTGTTACAAAGTCATGCCCTTCGGGCTCAAGAACGCAGGTACCACATATCAACGATTAATGACTGCTATGTTCAAAGCACACCAAGGGAAAATTGTTGAAGTCTACATTAATGATCTCTTGTGCAAAAGCGTATAGTCAGATAATCACATCTCAGATCTCAACACAATATTAAACATCCTTCGGTCTTACAAAATGCATCTCAACCCAGAAAAATGTCAATTCAGGGTACATTCTGGCCGCTTTCTATGCCACCTCATCAGCAAGAAAGGGATTGAGGCCGACCTGGATCAAATTTGGGCTCTCCTTGACATGCCTTCTCTAAAGACAACAAAAGACGTTCAAAAACTCATCGGCAAGATTGCCGCGATCAACCATTTTGTCTCTAAATCTTCAGACTGTTGTCGTTGGCTATTCCTATTACTCCGCGGATGTACCAAACGAGAAAAGGTTCAACCAACTGTAGAAGTCACAGAGACACCAGAATGTGAAGTAGCATTTCAGGATCTCAAAATCTATTTGGGGAGGTCTTCCATAATAAACACCCTAGTAGATATTGAGGAACTAATAATCTACCTAGCTGTCACAAATACTTCTCAGCTCAGTTCCCATTCTCCTAGAAGGGAAAATAGAAAAACCAGTCTTCTTCATCAGTAAAACACTCACACCAGTGGAAACAAGGTACTCTAAAATTAAGAAACTTCTTCTCACCCTTATTTACACTTCGCAGAAACTCAAACACTACTTTCAAGCACATTCCGTCAAATTTATGACAAACTACCCACTTCGGGAAGTTTTGTCCAAAAAAGAGAAGTCACGAAGAGTGCAACAGTGGTCGGTCAGTTTGGGAGAACATGATATCAAGTTCGAACAGCGTCATTCTGAAAATGGTCAGGCCGTTGCTGATTTTCTCAAGGATTTTCCAGTGGAGGATCCTGAGTGGGAGGAGCACGACCTGGACCTTACCAAAGATACACCGGATAATCCAACCCCCAAGCTGACTGGATCACTACGTCAGGGTAGAGGCTTCTCACAGATGGATCAGCAGGACCCGCAGGGTCAGGGATCGGGATTGTTTTGATTACCCCTTCTAATGACAGAATTGAGAAATCAATCCGCTTGGATTTTGAGGCCTCAAATAATGTCACCGAGTATGAAGCTCTCATTCGCAGACTCGACCTCGTACTTGAGCTCGATGTCCCCGAACTCTCAGTTTACACAAATTCATTACTCATAGTTCATCATTATTCCAAGCAATACAAGAAGTATGTGAAGATGATCGAATACACATCTCTCATTGCAGATAAGATGAGTAAGTTCCCGAAAGCAACTCTCGAATATCTTCCTCGAGGTAAAAATAGGCACGCCGATTCCTTGGCATATCTAGTTGGGGTCTTGGGTACAGAAGCTTGATATCTCCAGATTGAAATCATTTCAACCCCCAGCATTGATCACATATCTGTATGCATGATCAATACTGTGGGAGATAAAGAGGGAGACAATAATTGGCGAAAGCCTTTCTTAGCCTACCTTGGTGTCGACAACAATTGCAACGGACCACTCCCAGCAGATCCAAAAGAGTGCCAACAACTGATCAACAACTCGAGGCGTTATATTTCTCAAAATGGTATGCTTTACCGCCTTTCTGTGATAGGGCCTTACCTAAAGTGCCTCTCGAAGTCAAAAGCAGATGAACTGCTCTGCGAATTACATGAAGGAACTTGTGGCTCCCACGCCACAGGTAAATCATTAGCGAATAGAGTTATAACTCAAGGAGTATTTTGGCCCGGTATGCACAAACAAGCAGAAGAGTATTCCCGTAGGTGCGACACATGCCAGAGACATGAACATATGATACGCGCCCCTGCGCTCAAACTCCATGCAAGCAAGGTTTTTTGGCCATTCAAAAGATGGGTGTTAGACCTCGTCGGCGAATTTCCTAACTCTCCTGGTAATCACCGTCACCTACTCGTAGCTACCGATTACTTTACAAAATAAGTATAAGCAATTTTATTGTGTCAAGCCAGAGAAGAAAAGGTCATCTCTTTTATCTGGAACCACATAATCACTCGGTTCGGGTGCCCCCACCTAATTTGGATTGAACCACTCCCCGACAATCTACTGGGTGTACACCATTCCTTCTTGCTTATGGCACTGAGGCAGTCATTCTTTCTGAATATCATCATCCAGTTCGCGATCACGAGCTGACAGACGAGGAAAATGAGTTTGAATTTCCTTGCAACCTAAATATGATAAATGAGACCAGGGAACGCGCCATCGCTAACCTAGGTCAGTATCATCATATACTTGCCACGTCGTATAATAATCGAGTCAGGAGCTATACTTTCCAAATCAAAGATCTCGCCCTCAGATAAATTCTACAACATCGCAAAGGGCCTCACACAAGAAAATTAGCTGACAATTGGGAGGGTCCATTCATTACCACAGATCTTTCAGGCCTGGGATCATACTATCTCATGGCAAAAGAGGAAGTCCTCATTTCAAATCCTTGGAACACTAGGCGACTAAAATGGTACTATCGTTAGGCGTCTTACTACTCCATTTCTATTGTTTGCCTTTTGTTTTTCAATTCCAAAAGTGAGATTCTCATCTCCATCCAATGTAAATTCTGAACTTATCAATGAAAGTATATTTTGAACAATATCGTTCTCTTCATGAATATTTGACCACATTCTACAAATTAAAGCATAAATAATACTAGCTTATAATCAATCTTATCCAAGTTAGATCAAGGATATCACTTGATTTGGCTTCTTTTACTACATCTCTGTGATTGTAGCAAGTGTAGAAACTTATTTTATATCAAAAACTACCAAACAAGAGATAAGGCAAAGGTAATACTAGTCTTCATCTTTTTCAACTTGTTTGGATTATTTATACCGGCTGGATCAAGGATATCACTTAGTTTGGCTGACTTTAATACATCTCTGGGATTGAAGCAAGTGTAAAAACTTGTTTCATATCAAAGACTCTACCAAACAAGAGATAAGGCAAAGGTAATACTAGTCTTCATTTTTTCAACTTGTTTGGATCATTTATACCAGCTGGATTAAGGATATCACTTGGTTTGGCTAACTCTATTACATCTCTGCGATTGTAGCAAGTATAGAAACTTGTTTCACATCAAAGACTTAACCAGGCATAAGATAAGGCAAAGGTCATACTAGCTTTCATCTCTTTCAATAAGTCTGCGATATTTTTATAGTTCATATCAAGTTTCAACTTGGTTTAACTCAACCCATTTCTGCGATTAAAACGAATGTACAAAATTTGTTTTATATCAAAGACCCTACAAGACACAAGATAACGCAATGGTCATACTAGCTTTCATCTATTTCAATGTGTCTGCGACAGATACTATTTATTTTTATGTCAAATTCATATTACAAAGGTTTCTTTTCTGCTAATGAAGAGTCAGCAGTGCTTCCCCCTACATCAAGAGGTCAAACTTTCAGTTTACGGATCACAGCAACTCTACCCAATTCCATCAATTCATCAGTTTGAGGGCCCAGTTGGGTCTCCATGACGCCCAGACAGTTCCCTCGATCTATCTAAGCTCCACAAATGCATCCCTTATCCGATAAAGTTTTGAACAAGGTATCTTGTTCTGACTCAAGTCTTTTTACTTCCTCTACAAAATATATAACAATCGCCTTTAACAGGTCAGATCATGACGTATCAGGTATGACCATTGTTGTAAATATCACTCTCACCTTCTCGAGGCGTGACTCTAACCTAACGTACTCATTCTTTTGTCCAGTCATTTCTGCATCGACCTTACCATGATAGATTACATTTTCTTCTAACTTTTTTACATACTTAGCTAATTCAGCAAGGTTTATGGTTTTTAAGTCTACTACCCGAGAACGAAGTCTCCAAATTTTTGTCTTTAACTTTTCCCCAGCCGAAATATCTTTCAATAATTCTTCTTTCCTCTTTACCAGCGATTCCTCTACTTTGATCTTCCCTTCCAAAACTTTCTCCCTAATAAGAGCAGCATCCAACTTATGTTGGCATTCCCTTAAATTCGTATTTCCTTTCTGGACATGCCCCTGAATATGAGATACGTCACTCTCTAGCTCACTAATTTGACATGAGAGACTAACTACATCTCCTAGAACTAAAGGAGTCTTAACCTCAGTTCTACTTCCCCCTGAACTCTCTCTAGCCTTGGCTTTCTTGGCATGCGCAATGGCCTGCGCTAGTTCGGCCTTAAGTCACGCAACCCTTTCGTTTAAATCGTTACACCTTCATTGCATTTCCCGGAATTCCATATCCTTGGTGGGTAGGGCTATATGCAATTGTTTAGCTACGGCTTCCAAAGCCGATAGATTTTCTCGAGCTACCCTCAGCTCATCGTCTTTTTCAACGAATTTTTGTCTCATTTACATCAGCTCGTTCCTACTTTTCTGGAGATCAGATCGAAATAGTTCCTCTGATTGTTCCAATGCCTGAATACGGTATTGAGCCGTGTCAGCCTGCTTACCCTTCACAACCAACGCGTCAACTCGACTTTGAAGCTTCCTGGCATGTTCTGTTAGCTCTGCTAGCTCTTTTAATCCCTTCATTATCTCGGCATCTTTCTCATCGACCTAAAGAGTCATGTCAGAAACGGCCTGGGTCAACTCCACAAGTCTAAAATGCGCCTTTACATATTGGTCTTCTCTACTCTCGTTCGCCTCCTTCATCCTATCGAACTGCTCCGCAAATTCCCGATTATGCATGAGTATGTTATCCTCATGTGAGCTAGATAAATCGAATTCGGCCTGGGAAATATAATAATTTTTAGTATAGTTCAATTCAGGAAAGCCTTTGAATATATACATACTACATTTCTAAAGAGACTATGTGATTTCTAAATATCTGCTTCCAAACACTTTTAGACTAAAAGTTTGGAGTTCATTCTCAGGCGAACGCTTCTTGAGTCTTCTTTCGGCATACAAGGTACATACTTTCAATATGCAACTCTATATTAATAGCGTTGGATTTTTACCATGTATTTATATCATATTTACTTGATAACTTAATGTTGGTATAACATGCAAGTCGAAAGATCTATTCTGATCTAACCTGCAGCTCCGCATGCATAGACAGCAAGGCTATAGAGGTCTTTCTTTCCCTGGCAAGTCCAGACTCTAGATCATTTATTCTGAGACTCATCTCTCTAACTTCCTACAAAAGGTTTATAAAACAAAGGCAATCTATAAAAGTTTCTTCCCCGCACACAGTTCAAACAACTTACAAATATTTATACAAACACACGTGTCAACCCTACCTTCTCACTACCACCTTCTGGGAGCTCTATGTCATCCCCTTGATTGTCGAGCACCGTCTGGCAGGAAACACCATCCAGACCGTCTACGATCCCCGCCGCTTCCGCTTCCTCCTCATCTTCCTCCTCAGCATTGGTGTATGCCTTAATGGCATCCACCTCCTCCTCAGAATAGCCTTTCTGCATCAAATGACGCCCTAGTCGGTCACGCTCCTCAACCATCTCGTTAAGATTGGCCCTAGTCTCCACCTACAGCTGACCAATCGCCATGGCATAAGAAGCCTTCAACTGCCTAACTTCCTTCAAAGCGTCAATCCTGGATCGAGATAATTCTTTTTTTAGCTTTATATTTACCTTCTTCAGCTGATTTTTTTCTTTCTCAATATCGAGCCAAATCTCCTTGACAAGACAAGCAACATGCAAAATTACATCGACCTCAGCGATTAGCTCAAAACATATTAAGCAGTTCTTTCCAATAATATAAGCTTACCATCTTGCTCCTGTCTTCCTCTCCGTGGAGAACCGCCAACCTGGACCTTTCCTCGGCCTCTTTGAGGTCGTCCACCATAGCAGATTGCCCCTCGGCGGCCTTCTCTCCTGACTCCCCCAAGAGTTTGACCCTCCTCCTCTTATCTTTTGCGACCTCATCACTTCTAGTGGTACCAGAGGCCGGCAGAGCCTTTAGCATCCGTTTCTTTGGATATTTTAGATTTATTTTGCTCAGCTTAATAGGATTCTACTAAGCCGAACTACCAGTTTCAGGAGTCTTAAAAAAATTAGTTCGAGCCTCCTTACCACTTACTTGCCTTTTTCCTTCATAAACACCTGTCATCGACCTGGTAGACTGAGCATTTTGAACCTTATTCGACCTACTATCAATCCTCTTCTTTCTACTCAGGCCGAGTCCATCCAACACAAGTTCAAGTTCAGTCTCCTCCTCTTCAACTTTGTCCAACAGAGATTCTTTCCTCTCCACTTTAGACTTCATACCTGCAATAACAATATTTTTACTATCAACTACAGTTGTCAGTGAAACGTAACAATGATTCTATCTATGCATGTCTATACTTACTTTGCTTTACAGTTCTAAACTGAAGGTCCAAAGGTTCTTCATCATCTCTTTGAAGACAAATACCCTTCACCCATATGATGTTGTCATTCCAGGTTTGACCTGTTGAATTCAGATCCAAAAAGCGACACCGAGTTGCGCTCACAAAAAAGTATGACCCCCCACTAGCCTTATAATTCTTCACCCCATAAAACTGTAAAATGTCCTCAAGGGTAATCCTCCTCACTTTTCCCTCTTTCTCCCATTTTTCATTCAGATGGTCACACACGGTTATTACCTCTCACATATTCTCGTTCAATTGAACAGGACATGCCCCAATTGTATTCATAATCTCCTTTGCCAAATTGGTAAGGGGAAGGCTCAACTCATACATTAATTGAGATAGGTAACACAAAAAACTCTCCGAGAGGTCACTCCGGACATCCCCATCGAAATATTCTAACAAGATCAATTCATCTATACCCTTATCTCATTTTCTATTTCCAAATCTGCCAGCAGATAAAAATACTCTTCCCCCTCCACTACCGTGCAACCCCTAAACTGCCTACCGGCAAGCTCTACACAATTTCCTCACTTCCCTCTTACAGTCACCTTGGCTTTACAAAACTCTATAAAGGCATCAGAACCAGGAGGATAAGATACCAATTGACCAGGGAAACCCAGGAATTATTCCAATCTAACTTCCCCTTCATTATCATACTCATTTGTCCGACCAGATGTCAATACCTCATAAGCAGACGAACTACCCATCTTAAAAAAAATTCTACAGGCGCGTTTTTGACCAACTCAGATGCCTCTTACGCTCGACCTACATACAGGTTAAGGTATTTATCATTCTTCCATCTATGTATGTATATATATATATATATTTTTATATTTATATTCGTCAACATATATTACATACATCTCTACTAATCTTTAGTATCCGAATGAGAATCGGCAATTGTGTTAAGCTCTTCCCTCATAATGCTACTGTATAGCCACCTACGAGATCCAAAATCTTTTGCCCTCTTCAACCGTTTACCACCTTCGGATAACTCTTTATCAAATCCCTTGATCTTTCGTCTCTCTCTCTCTGAGTGCTCTCTAAATTTTTGGAAGTTGTAAAACGTTTGATTGGAGACAAAGAAGTACTATTTATCCTTTCTCTCCCAAGCGGCTGGCATTTATTGCTCCTCGCACGAACCGTCCTTGATTCTAGAACCGATGCGTCCTTTCCACTCACCATGTCAGATGCCTTGTACCTTTTCAATAAAGCTACATTTCCATCATTACAACTCCCTATCTATTTTAACATATTTTTTCTCCCTATTTCCATATCTTTTCCTGACCTTTCCACACTTATGATGACTTACTTTGCACGATGTCAGAGTCCAATTTCTTTTTGCATACAAAACAAATCGAGAAGCTTCAATATTTTCATATTTTTGTTTCTCTATCCTTGCTTATCATACTTATAGTAATTGACGTCATTTTCTAAACTATATAAATTTTCAAAATTATTTGAATTATTCACTAAAACAGTCTCAAAATAGATTCACACTTATAGAGGATAAGATTGACTTATACCATTTATGTTACATTCAAAACCAATATATTATTTATAAGCAACTCTTTATACAGCAACTATCGCAGCCTTAGCAAACTGAACGATGTTATTCCGTCACATTATTCGTCGGTCCACAGATCTTCAAATTCGATCTCAACTTCAGCAATCAAACCCACCAACCTTTCTCGTTCTACTGCATCCCTAATCAATTCACGGAAGCACACCTCATAAAAATAACAAGCATACTCCAATTCTCTACTCCTTACATCTAAACTTTTGAGCTCACATTCCCTCACCGGTAGCTCAGTAACATAACCAAACAAACCAAAGGTCCTCTTACGTACTTCAGTAATTTTTATAGTCAATCGTACTTCCGTGGCATAATGAATCCTCTGAGATTGAGTACATACCATCTTAATCCATCCCCGTCTTTTACAGATCATCATACCCGTATTTCTACATTTCTCACACACTTTCCCCTCAAATACATAATTTTTTACCTTATATCTTGTAACATCAAAGCCCAAAATCTTAAAATAAAATATTTAAACTTATCCCCTTACCAGTACACACATTAGTTACTGTACTCGACCTTACACTACCACAAGTAGTATCTCTATCGACCTATAGCAGCTCGAATTTTTACGATTACATATATTCTACAATTTCTCTCCCTCACCTGTCAAAAACATAAATTATTTATGCATTAAACACAACATTGTCAGCATGTACTCATCTCAGTTCGAGCAGCATTGCAACATTGCTTCTACACTTATAAGTAATTATTCAACCAATACCCAACACAATTTAGTTTGATTCAAAAAATTTGTCTATATACAGTTTATTAAACATCAACTCTTATTCGTGTCGAATATATTACATACGATTTACAGATAATAAGTTTTCACCATATCGACCTCAGGAATATAATGGAATGTTATCCATTCAGTACCAAACTCTAGGTACTTTACAGATATCAAGTTTTTCCTATTTGTTAAAAGTCACAAGTCATTCAGGTACGCCAAGGCATCATGTCTTCCATTTCTTCTTGATTAAGTGATTTTCACCCTGCTGCAAAGAGGTCATTGGATACAACAAAAAGTTTCCCTCACATGAGTTTGGTCGAAGTCCAGTCGAACTTCAAATGAAAACTATGCAAGTAGTGAACTCAGTGTTGGCCCCCATAAAACAAGATGAAGGTCTTTTGAGTGCCAAAACACGATGGAAATACGTCAGCAAACTCCTACTTCTAATCCTCCTCCTCCACTGCTATCACCGCCTTTCCTATAACCACCGTCACCGAAGAGTTGGTAGAGATGAAGAGGGCCCAACCTTAGAATCCATGGTGACACAAGAAATCATCATATCTGCCCCGCAGATACACCTATCCCTATATATGAATCCCTAACCCAGTCTTCTGCAAGAGTACAGAGACAGACCCGCCGTTCCTCGCCTATCAAGACAAAGACATAAAATCTTGATTTATAGTAGAAATCTTCTCAGCTTCAACCGCTTCCTCTTCCGACAAGCCTTGGTACATCGGAGGAATAGAAGCGGGAATCAACATTTCCAAGGAATGGTCACCAAAGTATTTTAATTTTAGCATCTGTATTTCAGACGCAATCCTCTCTTCAAGAACCATCCCCCGAGTTTTCACCATCTCTGAAAAGTTAAGCATGCAGGAATTGTTTCAAATATTTGTTACAGGTATTATTTATATAACCCTACATTTATTGTGCAGGTACATTTTCCCAAACGTCATCATTCTTTACGGACGTGACTATTTAAACGCAATCGTCACATACATCCGCATCATTATTTAATACCCATCACTTCCCAATATCACGTAACTTCCATCCAGTCAAACGCCATCATAACTCCATTTTGAATTTCAAACTTTTAACACATTCTTTCTCAACCAAAGCCACTCGTGACTTTCAGTTGTGAGGGGGCGATTGTAGGGACTTATCCCTCGATCTTACTCAAAATCAAGCTCACGAAGCTTAATTTAAATCTATCTCAGGCTCACGCATTTTTAACACTTATCATTACAGTCAACATTCCAACCAGCCCTACGAACTACTCAAGAACGTGGATCAAGCTAAACTTGGAGAATGTTATCCAGTCAAAAACGCCTGTCTCCTACAGACTCGCTAGTTATTCAGTCAGCCACCACTAACCAAATTATTCAAAAAATGTGCACCAGCACGATGAAAAGCTGTGGGGAAAGCCTATATAAAGGAAAAGTTCCAAAAGAGACAAAAACTAGAAAAATTACACAAAATTCTTATTTACGAGATCAAAAGCATTTTAATATTTAGAGATCCCTTGTAATAAAGATATCCGTTTCAAGAAATAATTATACTTTTACAAAAATCCTCCATACGAGGTCATAGTTTTTTACCTATTTAGAGATTTTCCACGCTAAAAATACTTGTTTATATTTCTTACTTTCAATTAGAATATTGTTACAGGTTCATTGGTGTGATAGTTAATTCTTAATCATTTCGAGCTTACAAAATTTGGCCATTAGAGTTGCTTTCAGTAGAAACTCGTACTGGTTCCTCTTCGTTCTCTAAAACCGGACCTCCAAGCTAAAACTTCAAATGGGCCGCAAGTGAGTGTAATTAAGATACTCTTTAAGGTTTAATTTGTTTTTGTAAATTTTCCTTCATGATTATATTTGTTTCGCAGGTGGGTGGTTGAGAATCAAATTGGAAGGAAGAACTTAGTTATAGATGATTGTGATTCTAAGCAGTTCGTATATGTGTTTGGATGCAAAGATTCCGCACTACAAATCCAAGGTAATTCTTAGGCATGTGCAAAATTCAAAGTAATAGGAATTATTAAGGTTTTAGCGTTGATTTCATATTGCATTTACATATAGATCACTTCTCGGAGGCTTGTACAAGCTCATTACATTTACATATAGATCACTTCTTGAAGGCATGTACAAGATGATTACTATCACTTTATTAATCTGCAGAGAAAGTAAATAACATAACCGTTGATAAATACACAAAAATGGCAGCTGTTTTTATGGTTAGCAGGGAAGCTTATACATTACAATTTTGCATATTGAAATTAAAGACTCTTCCATAAATTTAATTCATGTGGAACAGGATGTTGTAGCGGCTTGTGAGATTGTTAACTACAATGGAGTCAAGGTGTAATGTCAGGTACGTATCTGTTTCCAGTTTCTTAAACTTAATTGGTGTTATGTAAATTGTAATATTTTTTTGGAGGATAGAGCCTCGTTATTATTTTAGCTTAAAATTGGTTTTACTTTCTTGCATTTGCTTTAGAAGACTGTAGGACCAGTAAGCACAATGATTGAACCCAAAAATGAATATAGTTATAATATGTAAAATACCTATAGAAGAAATCAAAGGGGTATGATTATCTTAAAGTAACTCTGAAGGATAAAAATATCATTTTATTGAGTGAAGCTCTTGAGAGAAGATTTAAGTTGCGCAAAGTATGGAAATCTAAAAAGTCTGGAAAAAGGTGTAACATGTAGAAGGTGAAATTTAGAAGGTAGTAAACTATGGAGACTGTAGGACAAGTGAGCATAATGATTGAACCCAAAAATGAATATGGTTATAATATGTGAAATACCTATAGAAGAAATCAAGGGGATATGAGTATCTCGAAGTAACCCTGAAGGAAAAAAAAAACCTTTTATTGAGTGAAGCTCTTGAGAGAAGATTTAAGTAGTGCAAAGTTTGGAAATCTAGAAAGTGTAGAAAAAGGTAAAGCATGTAGAAGGTAAAATTTAGAGGATAGTAAACTATGAAGTAAGGGAAGTGGAAATTTTGGAAAGATAGGCTGGATAAATTTAACAATAAATGACATTGGAAAACCGGAATTGTTAATAAAAAATTTCAAAATTGCTTAAATTTGCAGATATAAATTCTCTAGAGATACACAAAATATATAGAAAAATAATCAAGAGTGAGTCTAAATTAGAAAAACCGAAGAGTAAAAATTTGGATGGAGCAACTCTAATGAGAAAATCCCGAGAATAGAAAAAGTCAAAAAGACAAATTCTGGACAAAGAAAATCTAAGTAAAATAAAAGCAATGTAGAGAGAAAAATTCAAGAATATCTTAGAAAAATTTGAAAGAGAAATATTGGGAGTGAGACTATGGCAAGGACCTGATAGCAATTTATAGTAATTTATAGATCCATGAACTGAACTCAGGATCAACCTAGCATGGGGACATATTCCCCTGCTATCATCCTGCCCAAAAAATTCAATCGTTTCAAGCAAAATCCATTGAACAAGTTGTTGAAAATTGAATATCTTAAGATGTTTAATGGAAAAAAATGTTCTTACAGTCGTATGTTTTCAGGGTTCGGTACCAACAATTTCAGTGGACAAAACAACAGGCTGCCAACTATATCTAAGTAAAGATTCCTTAGAAACCTCTATTACAACGACTAACTCAAGTGAAATCAATGTATTAGTACCTGGAGCTGAAGCAAGCGATGACTAGGTATGGACCTCTTTATTCTATATTATTATTCCTGCTTAAGGTTGCATTCTTTGGTTGTTTTAATTTGAGCTCAACAAAAGAATATGTTTGTCTTTCCCTCCAAAATGATCAATAGTTCATGTTAATTAGTTTTCTCATTGTAGTGGTAAAGCCATAGCACTTGCTTGTTTTCGCCTTCTAATTATTCTCCTTAGTCCCAAACCCAAAATCTACCTACTCAGAGTTTTTTTGCTTACTTTGATACATCTGTACTAACTCTTCCAGTATTATGGCTGTATCCTAAATTTGAAGTTCCCCTTATAGCTCATATTTTGATTTTTTCTGTAGAAATCTGTTCTTATTTTAATAGCAATCTATGACCTTAAGAAATTGCTAAAAACTCCAATGAAATATGACCTCAGATTACTTATGTATTTGCTATTAAGTACCAAATCTACCGACCCAGTTATCAAAATTTCATATTACTCACATTCTACACAAGAATTTGTTTTGCATCTTTATCTAAAACACAAAACTTGGATACTTTTGTAAGACATAATGATTCAATATTTTTTACTAAAGCATATTATGCATCTTTGCTATTTATTCATGTATTGTCAAGGAAATATAGTTTTGATGGTCAAAATACTATACAAGTAGTTTTGTTCTGCTCATTTTTGGAATTATCTAATTTCATTCGCATATGTAACTTCCACACCTTTTCTTTTGCAGGATGTCGAAATACTAACTATAATAATTATTTATTGCATTGCAAGGGGAGCATGAATTACCAAAACAATTTATTAGTATATTTAAGGACGGGCAGTTCTTTACATCTCTTATCTTGCACTTAGGAGCTTAATTGAGAAATAGTTGTGAAAAGTGGTTTTCCTTTCACTCTTACCCATTTCCCCATGTTGTGTTCCCCATGAAAGCTAGAGGGTTGAGGTCTATTTTTGGTTTTTTTTTCTTTCCATTTTTGAATGGCAAGCTAGCGTTGAGCAGTCCCCCCCCCCCTGTTTCTGGTTCTTGCTGGATGTTTAACTATTTTATGTGTAATGTATCTGATATATCTTTGTTTGTTATTCTTTTTGCTTACCAAAATGTTGTAATATTTATTCATTATTGGAGTGGAATTTTTATTGCTTTATGATGATAACCAGAACAACCGTGTAATTTCCTCTCTTTTTTCATCCTCTTTTAATGAGGAAGCATATATCCTGGGAATAGGTCATGTCTTATTTGCGTGGATCATGATGTGAACATTTGTATCTGCTATTTATCGAACTAAGCTTCCAGATCTTTCACCCTATGGTTAAGTTATAAGTGCTTAGCCGCGCGGTCTGTAATTCATAGCTCCAAAGTAAATCAGCAACATCATTAGATTGTTTTCTCCCAACGGACTAAGATCCTGAATCTTTTGTTGTGGCCACCACTTGCAAACATAATATCTTGGGAGACTTTACTTTGGGAATCCTAGTTTTATTTGAAGCATATGTAGTGGCGTATTTTTCAGAAGGAGAATCTTTGTCAATAGTTATTCGTAAAGAGTATGCAATAAAGACTTAATAGACAAGATTTTACGTGGAAAACTCAGTAAAAGCTGAGAAAAACTACGACCTTGAGGAGGATTTTAATGTAAAATCCTGTATATTGCTAGTTATTATAAATTTTAGAGTGATAGTAAAGTTATGATGTAACAATGCTAAAGTTGTGGATTGTGGGGTCCTTAATCATCTATTATCTGCCTGTATATATAGTAGATACAGGCAATTTACAAAAAAAGATAGAAACAATCTCTTATTCTGAGGTGAGTGGGCAAACTTTGTTGATTTCTATTAGCTCTTTTTTGACCAGGCACAACAGCTACTTTTAGTATCTTCTCGAATGTTATTTGTCTTTGATTATGTATGGCTGTTTTCGATTGCACTTTGATGGCTCACTCTTGTCGAATCTAGGGAATATGCTGCTAATATCGCCCCATTTTTTATATAAGTACTTGTGGTTGTGCCGAGAAGAAATTGGAAGCTGAAGAGGTTGCCGAATTTCATTATAAGTCGTTATTTATCATTTCTGAGGTCAAAGTGAACTGTATCTGGTCAGATCATTCTCGATGAGTAATTAATACGGTACAATAAACCTAGTAGACTGAAGTTGGGTATAAATAGGTGGATTAAGGAGGGTGTGATGGTGGTGGTTTAGAAGGATGTCGCCCCAAGTTTGGTTTAACGCATTGTCGAAGACTAAAGACGGTGAACAACCTGAGGTAAAGTTCTGTCCCAAACTGTTTTTTTATAATCTGTCAGTTGATCGTATCACAGGGTGGGGGGTGGAGAGAGGTATAGTCAGAGAAGATGTGTATCTATTGGAACCAATTGTGTCATCATACGGTGTTAAAGGGAATGGAGTACATCAGTTTAAGGGAGAAGGGATAACTGTTCGTATTGAAGACGAGGATATAAAGCTTGGATGGGAGTCTAGGGATCTTGCCGAATGCAGGAGGCTCCTTGCAATTTTTTGCTACCTTTTATCTATGAAAGCATCTCTTAGAAGTTCAGTGACTTGAGATTCATTGAGCTTCTTAGGACTGTTACTCCTAGGGACAAAAATAATGTCAGATTCTGGTGAAAGAGGCTTTAATGTCAAATTCTGGTAAAAAGAAAATACATAGTAATTAGTCATGTAAGTCGAATGTAAAGATAGTAGTGTAGTTTGATGTAATGTAATCGAAGGATATAGTGATCGAATGTAATATGTAACAGATTGTTTATCAAATAAAGATATTTTCTTTAAATTTTGCTCTTTTTATTTATGTTGTTGTCGACTATATATGTATATATGTTTTATTTTGTCAGAGGCAACTGTGAGTAAAGTGAGTGATGGAATGTATAAAAAACTCGAAGTATAATTTGCCAAGTGGGTCTAGGAATGGATTTCGAGGTTCATTGAGGTTACTATTGAAAATGTATAGTTCTGAGATAAATTAAAAGTAGGTTGGTTGACTTTGACTATGCAGTGGTATAAATATCCCCTGTTGTTTGGAGGAGAGTCATTCTGGTTGAAAAGATGATGAAGACGAGATTACAGGCGCGTAATGAGATATATAGTCGTGTGCAAGTATTGGGAAATATATGGTAAGCATATCAGACTCCTGCGGAATGTGGATATTCACATGGAGGATCCTGTAAAACCCGATTATGATAGCATGGGCAAGGCAGAGGCCAAGGATGCTTAGGAGGAATTTATGTTTCATTTCCAATTGCAATATTAGACTCCTCCTGAGCGTGTGGCTTTCATGTGGGTTCGTACGAAGAAGTTGGCAAAAAGAGAAGATGATGCTGCAGCTATGGGTGTATAAGTTGAATTTTTGAAAATTTTATGTAAAGGTCATTTTGTCTTTGAAATGAAATGAAGATTTAAATTTTATGTGAGTATGTAGTTGTCGATGTTGCATTGTGGAATATTGGTTATTGTCGAATGAATTTTGAGTTGGCAAATGTTAGAATATCAGACTGATTAGTAATAACCGAATGCGAATAAAAAAATTGTATTATTGTCGAATGTGTTCCCTAAATATAGGGGTTTGCATATTAGATAACAATGGGTGGGAGGTAAGAGATGTGGGTATGCAATTATGGCAAGGTATTTTCCTTTAGGTGAAAGTTGGAAGTATAAATAAAATGATGTGCAGTATCTTAACGAAAAAATTAGGTGTGTAATGTTGAGTATGAATGTTACAGAAGAAATTCTTCGAGATATGGAAGGGTTGGAACAAGAATGTAGAGGTTTATTGATGTTGAGAAGGCGAAGGGTCAAAGACTTTGAGAAAAGGCGTGCGAGGTATTACGTTTGAGGAGGCGAACGGTCGCGAAGTGGTACGGCAGACAGTCATGTGGGGTCTATAAATTGTTTGAAGGTAGGTGATTGTTCATACTTATAAAACTCAGAAGAAAAAAAATTCCCCAGTGCGAATTGCCCGTGTTCGTCGCTGGATTTGTTGGCTACAATTGGGAAAGAGGAGATTGACGTGTTGATCGAAAGAGCAAAGCGGGCTAAAGAGAGGAATGCAGAAGCAGCAAGGTTTCAAGGTTAATAACTACTTTTGATTTACATTTCTTTGCTTGGTTCTTGTTTGCAATGGTAGATGTAAATTGATATAGGGTAAATGTAGAAGGAAATATGTATCATGAGGAGAATGTGTTTGTAGATTAGAAATGGGGTTAGGGCTGGTAACGGATGTGATGGAGTTAGGGTTAATGACTGTGAATGGTGTATCTTTTGATGGTATTAGAGTTGCAGTGGTTAATAAAAGGGATTGCAGGGTATGGTGGGACGTAATTGGAGGTGAGTGGTAGAGAGGGAACTGTTTGCGAGTCGGTGGAGATTACACTATGGCTGGAAGCTAAGATTTCGTTGGGGGATGGTGAGGAAGCTGGGATTTCGTGCCAAAGTAGTTTTAAATATGGCTGGAATTGTCACCGGTAAAGGCGATATCCGTCATTTAAAAGTTTTTGTTTTGGCGGGAAACAGTCCAAGTTTCTTTTAGAACTTTTGATATTCCAGAAAGTGTAGAAACGGACATTAAATAAATGCTCGATGTTACTAATTATAATAAAAATTATCGAGAACTAAACGCAGTACAGTAATCAAATTATATGACTAGGAAAAGTCATATAATTGTATCGAGAACGTCATGTAGTAAGTTGAACTGAAATATTGATAGTAGCAGTCAGTAAATTGAGAATGATGTGTTAGAGAGTAATCTCGACAACTATATGAATATGAATATATGAACGTATGAACATATATATGTATCAGATATAATAGATACCAACTTTGTAAAAAATATAGAATCTGATTTACCGACTCTTTAAAATAGCTGAACCAATTCAAAATAATGAGAAAGATATATACTCAAATCTGGAAGACGCAGTGCCCCTGATGATTGACGTAAGGACATGTGTATAACAGCTGGAAGGAAAATATAGGGTAGGGTCAAGTAGTGCAGATTTAGGTAGCGTAAAGTAGTATAGGGTGGCACCTAGGGTTGTTGAACTGTCTGATGATGAGGCTACGGAGACGGTTGTGGATTACGGGCCCCAAGCTAGTGATCGAGAAGGTAGTGGGGCTGGGGAAGAAGATGTAGAAAAGGGTGAGGAGGTATGTTATGGAGAGGGTCCAGAGACCAAATAAATATTAAGTTTTAAGAAGAAGTACGGTATTCCAGCGGATATAAGGTTAGAGGAATATCAGTATGAGATGATCGACTAGGAAATACCTATGAATGGGATTCTGGTTCATCGAGAACAGATTAAGAAAAGGTTAAAACTTCCCCTTAGAGCTGACCAGAAAAAGTTGATAAACTTTTTAAATGTAGCACCTGGTCAGTTCAATCCGAACATATATGATTTGTTTAGGGTATGTGGGGCGATAAATGGTCGACTTAAGGCCAGGGGGAGGAGTTGATAATTTTCAATGATTTATGTGTGTACTACACGCTCAAGATGAACGCGCAGAAGTTAGGTTAACGGTATTTGGTGAGGTTTCTCAAGAGACCGTTGTTTTATGATATGGTGTCAACTGGGGGGCGATACGCCGATGAATGCTTACTTGTTTACTGGAATTATGAGTTCGACAAGAAATACCACGGGGAGCCCCTAAAGATAAAGACCTTTCACTTAGGTTAGTGGTTAGGTAATTTTAATTATCGATGTTCGAAGTGTTTGAATGGGATGTGTATTGTTTCTAACTATTTTTTGTTGTTTGCAGCTTTGAAAGAGGTCGACAGGAAGTCAGAAGTAAAAGAAGAGTTGTATAAGGTGAGGAAAGATTTTTTTGGTAGGATCGATAATCTGGTCATCGACCAAGATCGCGTGAGAACTTTATTCCAAGAGGCTGATTTAAAGAGGTCGAGGGTTAAAGGTTCTGAAGTACCTGTTATCGACGAAAAAATGTCGGCAAAGAATAAGGCTGCAGAAGCTAGCTTGCCACTGGAAAATCCTTCCTTGGCTGGGACAACACTGATACAGAGATAGATGCCATGTTTTGAGAATCTCTGGGAATGAGTAAGAAGAGGAGGGTGGTGAGCTCTGATGTTCCTCCACTACTTCCACATAAGAGGATTACTTGACAGTCAGCAACAGTGGATGTGGCTGGTACCACTAAACCAGCTGTTGTGGTGGATGGGCATCCTCCATGGGGATCAGGCATTGTGCACCCGAAGAAGAGCGTTGGTGATGAGACGTCAAAGAAAAAATTTATCAAAGAGTTTTAGACAGAAATTCAGAAGACCAAGGACACTTATACGCCTGGGACAGATGTTCTTAAGGCGGACCTAGAGGATTGTTTGGTTGGCATTGATAGTTTGAATACGTTTTTCAGCGAGGGTCAAAGGAATATGTTGAAGGTGAGAAATTTTAATGTTTTGCTTCGATTGAAAAAACAAGTAGGTCATTCGACTACTTATTATATAACTTTGGTGACTGACGTCATAGACCTCATTGTGGGCAGTAGTGATCAGGCAAATCAGCTTGTGGCATATAAAACTATAGAGAAGAATTTGATCGAGGAGAAAGCCGGGTTGAATGCAACGTTGAACAGGTACAAGCTGGATGCGAAAAAGGTGAGGGAAGCTGCGCTTTGCGAAGCGAAGAAAGTGTCAAAGAAAAATAAAAAAGGAGGCTTTGGCATTGTAGAAAGCCAACTTTGAAAAGGAAGTAAGGGAGCAAGTTGCCGATACACGGAAAGTAATGGAGCTAAAGCAGGGCAAGCTTCTCGATGAGGTAAGGGCTCAGATGAATGCAGAGAAACTGGAAAGATGTAGGGAAGTAAGGGCCCATTTTGCAGGACAGTACGAGGAGTTGGAGAAAAGGAAAAAAATTTATAAAGGGCTAGCAAAATCTAGTGCTGTTGTTTTCGATAATAGATCAGAAGACGAAGTACCCGAGACTCCCGAAGTTTGCGGGGAGACGGAAGTTATCGATGAGATGATTATAGAAGTTGATACTATGTGCCTTGGGGAGGTAGCAAGTGTGCAGGTACCCGAAGGTGCTCCAAATGTGAAGGAAGTGATAACTTCTTTTGTAGTGTAAAACTTTTCTGTAAGCAGTATTAATATGGTAGAAGTATGTAAAAATGGTCAGTGGGACCAAAACAATTTTATTTGTGTGTGGAATGATGTGGATTTTATTTAAAACTTGAATTTTTGACTTTGCGTATATAGAATGAATCTTGTTTGATAAGTGTAAAGATGATTCATTGTCTGATGTAGATTGGTGAAGTCTAGATCGAGATCAATTCAAAATAGGAAAGATGATTGATTGTCTGATCCATACTTGTTAAGTATGGATCGAGATTAATTTATAATAGTAAAGATGTTTGATTGCCTAATGCATATTGGAAGTATGGATTGAGATCAATTCATGATAGTAAAGATGTTTGATTATCTGATGCATACTGAAAGTATGGATCGAGATCAATCCAAAATAGGAAAGATGAGTAATTATTTGATGCATACTTGTTAAGTATGGGTTGAGATAAATTCTTAATAGTAAAAATGATTTAGTGTCTTATGCATACTTGTCAAGTATGGATCGAGATCATTTCAAAAGTAAATATGATTGAATGTCTGATGCATACTTGTCATGTATGGGTCGAGATCATTTCAAAAATAAAGATGATTGAATGTCTGAAACATACTTGTCAAGTATGGATCGAAATCATGTCAAAAGTAAAGATGACTGAATGTCTGAAACATACTTGTCAAGTATCGATCGAGATCATATCAAAAGTAAAAACGACTGAATGTCTGAAACATACTTGTCAAGTATGGATCGAGATTATGTCAAAAGTAAAGAGTAAATTGATAGTAAAGATTGTTTATATGATTGGATAAAAACGGTTATAGTGTTTATCAGTAAAATAGTTTCAGTTGAGCAGTATTCCACAGATATTCAAGCAGGATTTCGTCTTCAGTCATCAGCCAGTAAGTGCCACTATCTATTTTATCACTGACAATATATGGCCCCTCCCAGTTTTCTGATAACTTTCCTAAACTCTTAGGCTGGGTATCATCTTGAATTCGTCGAAGGACAAGCTCGCCAATGCCAAATTTCCTTTGGTAAAGATTTCTTCGAGTTCTTCCCAATCGGGGTCTTCGACCAGAAAGTCTACCAAAAAGTCAGCGACTGCTTGTCCTTTGACTGATATTTGTACTTTGAAGGAGATGTCAAATTCACTAAGGAATATAGACCATAGCCGATTCTTTGAGATTTCTCTTTTTTGGAAAGTATCAGCTTGAGGGGATACCTAGTGATGATTTTAATAGGATGAGCTGAAAGTAAGGATGAAGCTTTTAAAAACTGTAGACCAGGGCGAGTAGCTATTTTTTTGTCGTTGTGTATCATTTTTCAGCAGGCATGAGTGTTTTGCTGATGAAGTAGATTGGTTTTTCAACTCTACTATCTTCTCGAATAAGAACGTAGCAAATTGAGTCTTTAGTTGTGGATAAGTACATTGTTAGTGTCTCGCCATCAACTGGAGTACTCATTATAGGAGGACGCCTCAAATATCGCTTAAGATCTTGGAAGGCTAACTCACAGTCAGGAGTCTAAGTGATCTCCCTGTGTTCTTTAAAAGAGAAGTGGGATTGTCATGGATAAGGAGGTATAGAAGTTTTCATCGATCAGATGACTTGTAGATGAATCTGTGAAGAGCGGCTATTTTGCTTGTAAATTTTTGGGCATCTTTTTTTGTTCACGGAGATGGAATCGCTATGAGCGCTTTGATTTGTCCTCTTCCGGTGATGAAGGATGCTTTTTCCTGATCGTCTTCGGTGAGTGGAACTTGGTTGTAGCCGGAGGCTGCATCTACAATAGAATGAAGTTCATGATCGGCAACAGAGTTGAGGAGTTGTGGAATCAATGGCAGCGGAAAGCTATCTTTGGCTGTAAACTTGTTGGGTTCTGTGAAGTCAACGCAAACCCTAATCTTTCCATTTTTCTTCAGGAGATTTTACATCAAACCCTCCTCAGGGCGTGGTTTTTCTCAGCTTTTACTGAGTTTTCCATATAAAATCTTGGTTGCTTATCTCATAATTAAGTAATCCATACGAATAGCATTGGCGAAGGTTTTCCTCCCAGAATACACGCCATTACAATTGGCACCGCCTGTGTGAAAAACCACATATTTCATTGCCGACTCTAATCTATCATCCTTACAATAACCAACATGAATCTAAAAAGTCAATCCAGCACAGTGAGAGATCATGACAACAATCTAATACCAGGAACAATCGACCTTCACAGTGCAGTGGTCGAACTCCAAAAACAAATGGCTGCAGAAAAGGCCCAAAGAGTAGAAAATCAGCAAATCCACGTTGAAGCTCTTCAAGTGAAGAGAAACGAACGAAGAAGAGCGATGGACCATCAAAGTCAGACACATCAGAAAAAGATAGACAGACTAAGAAGGACTCAGGATAGACTCACCGTCAGGCAAGCATCATCTCCATGAGCCCGCAGTGATCACCGGTCCAGGGAAACCCAAAAAGATGATCAACCAAGAGAAGACCGATTGCGATGTTCTCGATCTAGATCAAGAAATCCAAATAGGGTTTCTTGGCATTTTGGACTCACATCTTCAGCATCGATAACTCAAGGTAGTCGACACACTGGTCATCAAACTCCCCCCCCCCCCACCTGAAAGAAGACCAATCAGGGACCGATTGGAAGCAGAAGGACAAGGAGATTTCGATCCCCAAGTCGTAGCTGTACTAATTCCTCCTCAACATTTTATCACATTAGAGGACCTAAACAACATAATCGATGCCATAAACTCTAATATACTAGGTAAGTGATCTGCTCTGGACAGGATCGAAATAAATCCCATCTCCCCTCATCTCGAACTTATGCCCATCCCAGATAATTTCCATATGCCCAAATTCATCTAGTATGCAAGCCTTACTAACCAACTTACCCATGTTCAACATTTTAAAGCTGCGGCAGGATTATACTCTAAACTCGACCACATGCTCTACAGGCTATTTAATATGAGCCTGAAAGAAGAACCTCTTAGATGGTTCCACACAATCCAAGAAGGTTCCATCACCACCTTCAACCAATTGCAGCGCCAATTTCAGTCCAATTATGCTCACCCTAAGGAACAAGAGATAACTGTGGATTCAATATTTTTCTTTAAAAAGGGCACAGAGGATACCTTAGGAGAAATCACCGGATTCAACAGGTCAAAAGAATCGGCCACAGGAGAAATCACTTTACCAGTTCAGGTTGGATCTGAAACTACATTCGTCAAATTCCTCATCATTGATATAGAACCCAAATATCTGGGAATTCTGGGACGAAGATGGCTACACTCTATCAAAGTTGTACCCTCCACGCACCATTTGGCTTTACATTTTCCAATAAACTACGGAGTCTAAAAATCAAAGGTAGTCAAGCAGTCGCACGTATGTGCGAGAATATGACTACAAATCCTCACACAACAAAACTTCTCAAAGCATAGCAACTAAAGAAGGAAACACCCCCCGTATTCGAGCAGCACGACACCGAATCAGTTGAAACCATAGACCTCGATGGTCCCGGATGTCACACCTTTATCGGCTCCAAACTATCATCTGACAAAAAAGAAGCCATGATCCAACTCCTTAAAAAGAACATCGACATCTTCGCCTAGACTTTCCAAGAAATGGCAGGAATTGATCCCTCGATAGCGTGTCATAAACTAAACCTCCTTCCAGACAACAAAGCCGTTATTCAAAAATGACGAAACCTCGCTCCACAACTTTGCGAAGCCGTAAACGACGAAATTGATAAACTCCTTCGTGTTAGATTCATTTGAGAAGCCAAATATCCCAAATGGGTGTCTAACATTGTTACAGTCCCAAAGAAAAATGAGAAAATCAGGGCTTGTGTTGACTTCACAGAACCAAACAAATTCACTTTAAAAGATAGTTTTTTGCTACCACTGATTCTGCAACTGCTCGATTCTGCCACCGGACATGAACTTCTATCAATGATGGATGTCGCCTCTGGCTATAATCAAGTACCACTTGCCGAAGGTGATCAAGAAAAAATAACCTTTATTACTGAACGAGATCTCCACTGTTACACAGTAATACTTTTTAGGTTAAAAAATGCTGGTGCCACTTACCAACGGCTGGTAACCCAAATGTTCAAAGACCACCTCAGAAAAATCATAGAAGTCTATATCGAAGATATGATCTACAAAAGCCTAAAGCGCGAGGATCACACCGCACACCTCCAAACCATCTTCGATATCCTTCGCAAATACAAAATGAAGCTCAACCCAGAAAAATGTCAATTCGGGGTTGTATCCAAAAAAAATTTGAGACACCTAGTCAGCAAAAGAGGAATCGAAATTGATCCAGCACAAATCAAAGCACTCACTGCAATGCCATCTCCCCGAACAAAAAACGATGTCTAGCAATTTGTAGGCCAAATAGCTGCACTTCAGCGCTTCATCTCCAAGTCCTCTGATCGATGCAAACTTCTTTACCAAGTTCTTTGTGGTAATCCCACTACAATTACAAAGAAACGGCACAAGGAGATCGTTTGAACTCCTGACTGTGAACTAGCTTTCCAAGATCTTAAACGATACTTGGGGCATCCTCCTATCATAAGTACACCAGTTGATGGCGAAACACTCACAATGTACTTATCCACAACTAAAGATTCTATTAGCTCTATCCTTATTCGAGACGACGCAGGCATCGAGAAACCTATTTACTTTATCACCAAAACTCTTATGCCTGCTGAGAAACAATATACACCACAGAGAAGTAATTGCTCGCCTTGGTTTACAGCTCTTAAAAACTCCGTCCATACTTCCAGGATCACCCCATCAAGGTCATTACAAAATATCTCCTCAAACACGTACTCCCAAAAAAGGAAAAATCTCGACGAGTTCAACAATGGTCTATTTTCCTTGGGGAATATGACATTTCTTTCGAAGCATAGATATCAATTAAGGGACAAGCAGTTGTTAATTTCTTAACATATTTCCCTATCGAGGACCCTGATTAGGAAGAACTCGAAGACATTTTCACTGATGACTCCATCGTAGAGCCAGACGCATGGTCGAAAAGTATAGGATGGCGACTCTTAATCAATGATTCTGCAGGACCAAAGGGATTAAGAATTGGAATCATCCCCGTAACACCTTCAAACCATCGCATAGAGAAAGCCATCAAGCTTAACTACTATGCTTACAACAACGAAACGAAGTATGAAGCTATACTCCATGAACTCGATCTCGTACTCACACTCGGAGTAGAAGAATTAGTAGTTTACGTCATTCTCTACTCGTGGCCAACCACTACAACAAGACATTTTGCACAACTGGAAAAATGGTCGAGTACGCAGCTCTAGTCGAAGCAAAAATGAGCAAGTTTAGAAAGCTTCGATATCTTAACTACCGCGACAAGAAAATTGCCACGCTGATGCTTTAGCATACATCGCTGCCATGCTTGGGGATAGTGAAAGACGATCTTTGGACATCAAAATCATCAAACATTCTAGCCTCAACATACAATCCACACTGCAGATCACCGTAACAGAAGACGAAGATACTGACGACTGGAGGAAACCATTATATTTATACCTCAACTCCAACATCCTGCCCAACAACAAAGAAGAAATACATTCACTATTGGCCCGATGCCCCAGATTCACAGTTCAGAATATGAACTTATATCGTATCACACGGGGAAGACCACTGATCGAATGCATTTCTCAAAAACAGGCCCACACAAAGATTCAGGAACTGCAGGAAGGTATCTGCAGCGCTCACATATCAAGACGATCTTTGGCACAGAAAGCTTTCATCCAAGGTCTATACTGGCCAAAAATGTGACAAGATTGTGAAACTTTTGTATGGAAATATTATAAGTTCCAGATTCATGATCAAGATATCAAAAGCCCAACACTCAACTTACAAGTCAGTAATGTCCTCTGGCCATTCAAACGCTGGGGGATCGACATCATCGGACCTTTCCACCCAGCATCTGGAAACCGCAGATTTATTCATGTTGCCAGAGATTACTTCACAAAATAGGTTGAAATAGTTCCCCTCTATCATACAGACGAAAATGAAGTTATCAAATTCATCTGGGAGCATATCATTACGATCTAACAACGGAAAGCAATTCATCAGTAAAAATAGTCCTCACATTCCTCCACAAATACAAAATCCAACTCTCCACCTCAACACCTTACTACCCTTAAGGAAATGGACAAGCTGAGGCCATCACCAAAAGTCTCAAATCAGGACTGCGCAAACATCTCGATGAAAAAAAAGGCAGATGGGTCGATGAACTACTTAGTGTTCTCTGGGCATACATAATGACTCCTCAAACTTCAACGGGTTGTACACAGTTCATGATGGCCTTTGGTATTGAAGCAGTCATCCCCTCAGACCTCGATCTCCCCAGTGAACGAAGAACCTTATCAGATGAAGACAACAAACTCTGCCTCCTCTGCAACCTCAACTGGATTGAGGAAACCTGAGACCATGCTATTGTAAACTTGGGACGATATCATGATACACTAAAAAAGGCCTATAACAAAAATGTTCGACCACGATCATTCGGCATCGGTGACTTGGTCCTTCGACAAATTGTAGACAGCACTCGACCTAAAAATTCCGACAAGTTATCTGAAAATTAGGAAGGGTCGTACATCGTCACATATTAGCTGATAACAGAAGATGAAGTCTACCTCGAATTCCCATGGAACGCAGCTCAGTTAAAAAAAATTACAGATAACTATTTGTACCAGGTTTCACCACTTCAAATAAACACTCTTTACTACCGTTTTTACTATTCATGGCTTGATCTCGATCCAAATTTACAGTTACATCCGGACAAGCATTAATCTTTCTAATATCAACTTGCCCTTGTTCCATACTTTATACGTATGCCTCAAGATAAGCTCACATATTTACTATTCATGACTTGATTTCGATCCAACTTTACAATTACATCCAGACAAGCATTAATCTTTCTAATATCGACTTGCTCTTACTCCCTACTTTATATGTATACCTCAAGATAAGCTCACATTTTTCTATTCATGGCTGGATCTCGATCCAACTTTACAGTTACATCCGGACAAGTATTAATTTTTCTAATATCAACTTGTTCCTGTTCCATGCTTTATACGTATGTCTCAAGACAAACTCACATCTTTATTATTCATGACTTGATCTCGATCCAACTTTACAGTTACATCCGGACAAGCATTAATCTTTCTAAAATTGACTTGCTCTTGTTTCATACTTTATACGTATGCCTCTAGACAAGCTCACATCTTTACTATTCATGACTTGATCTTGATCCAACTTTACAGCTAATCCAGACAAGCATTAATCTTTCTAATATCAACTTGATCTTGTTCCATACTTTACATGTATACCTCAAGACAAGCTCACATCTTTACTATTCATGACTTAATCCAGATCCATTTTATAGTTATATTCAGACGAGCATTAATCCTTCAAATATCAACTTGATCTCGTTCCATACTTTATAAGTATGCCTCAAAACAAGCTCGCATCTTTACTATTTATAAATTGGTCTCAATCCATACCTATTGAGTATGCATCCAGGCTAACAATCTACTTACCTCTCGATTAATATTTATGTTATCAAATATAAATACTTAACGTCAACATACTTTAGCAAAATGCTTAAAATTTGATAAAAAGTACAAATTCTAAACCAATAAATTCAAACTGTTTCAGTCCCACTGACCATTTTTTACAACCTTCGATAACTACTTCCATAATGTTCTACTCTACAGGGGAAGATATAACTTCATCCACATTGAAAGATCCTTCCACCACGGGTACATCCCCTACTTCACCTGGACGAGATACATCGGCCTCTGTCATCACAACTTCCTGAACCATTCTCACCTCATCTCGAGCATCACCAAAGCCTGATTCTTTATCATCTGAGCTCGAATATTCACATACACCACCACAAGACTTCGCCAAACTCTTGTACAACTTTTTTCTCCCCTCGAACTCCTTATACTGACCATAAAAAAGGGTTGTGGACTTTCTTACACTTATCAAGCTTATCAGCATTCACCTCGTCAAGAATCTTGGCATGCTCTAGATTTATTGCTTCTCGTGCTTGAGCAACTTGATCCCTTATATCCTTCATGAAGTTTGCTCTTTGCAGTGCCAAAGCCTCCACATTCTCCATTTTCAAAGTCTTCCTCAAGTCTCGAATAGCAGCGTCCCTCACCTTTTTCCCATCCATCTTGTAGGTTTTGAGCCTTGCTTTCAAATCGTTTGCATCTTCGATCAATAATTCCTTCCCCCTCGTCAAGTCTTTCTCGATGTTTTTGTAAACCAATAGTTGATTAGCCAAGTCACTACTACCAACAATACGCCCTTTTGCCTCTGTCAGTAACTTCATAATCTGCATAACATTCATATATTGAGTATTCGAATGACATACCAGTTTCTTTAATCGTAACAAAATAGAAAAGTTCCTCACCTTCAATATGTTCCGGCTACGCTCGTTAAGAAATGACACCAAACTTTGACCCCCAACCAAGCAATCATCTACCTCAACCTCCAGAATGACCATCCCCGACATGAAAGCATCCATTGACTGCTGGACTTCAACCTCATTCTCCACCACAAATTCATTCTTCGACGTCTTTCCACCCACATTTTCTTCTGAGTCACAATACCCGAACTTTGTGGAGGACGCGCGTCCACCACATTAGCTGGCTTAATAGTTTTAGCTACCTCTTTTATTCTCGATTACCGAGTGGCCCTTTTGTGTAGAAGCAGGGATGACACATCCTCACTTGCTCCCCTTTACTTTTTCCATTTACCCAGAGATACCCCAAAAATGGCATCTATTTCTGTATCAGTATTATAATATCTCAGCGAAGGATTCCCCAACGAAAGGCTGCAATCTGTAGCTCTCATGCTCTTGGCAGACATTTTCCCATCAATTACTGGGATTTCAACACTTTTAGCCCTCGATCTTTTCAACCCTGCGTTCTCGAACAGCTTACCAACAAACTTCTGGTCGATAACAAATTCTCAATCTGGCCAAAAAAACCCTTCCTTACCCTGTAAAGTTCTTCTCTCACTTCCAAATTTTTGTCGACCTCCTTCAAAGCTGCACACAAATAAAAACAAAATTGCACACAATACACCATGTCCACATCTACAACATCCAGAATTATAAATTATCTCACCACACGCCTAGATGAAATGTCTTTCTCTTTAAAGGCTCCCCAGGATCTTTCTTATCAAACTCATAATTATCAGTCACAAGTAGCCTTACATCACTATATCGTCCCCCTGTTGAAACAATATCATAAAAAAGTGGTCTTTTCAAGAACCTCGCCAAGTATCGGTAACCTAACTTTGTCGGGTTCATCTTTAGTGCGTAGTACACACATAAATCATTGACAGTGATCAACTCCTCCCCCCTATACTCAAGTCGACCATTAATCTCCCCACATACTCTAAGCAGATCATACACATTCAGATTGAACTAACCAGGGGCAACGTCAAAAAAGTTCATCAACTTTAGCTGATCAACTCGAATGGGCAGCTTCAACCCTTTCTTAATTTGTTCTCGATGCACGAGAATACCCCCCAATGGAACATCCTGATCGATCAAGTCATATTAATACTCATCTAACCTAATATCTACAGAAATACTGTATTTCTTCTTAAACCTCACAATTTCCTTTGATTCTGGACCTTCACCATAAAATACAACCTCGCCCTCTTCAATATCATCATCCCTACCATCGCTACCTTCTCGATCACTTGCCTATGGCTCGTAATCTACATTTGTATCGGTATCTTCCTCAGACGATTTGATAACCCTGGGTACTACCCTAAACTGGTCCAGACCAGCGGCATCCGGACTACTAGATCCCACTCTATACCTACCTTCCAATTGTTGGACACAAATAGTTACATCAACCTGCAAAAGCTCAAGATTCCCGTATATCCCTTTATCATCAATATGAGTTGGTTCAGCCATTTAAACGAACCTGTCAAACATATCCCATATTTTTGTCATAATTAGTATCCATCATATGTGATACATATATATGTTCATAGGTTCATATGTTCATAATCATAAGTTATCGAGAATAACTCTCCAACACATCGTTCTCTTTTCTATCAGCTACTATCACTAATCATTTATGTTCTTCATATAATTCTCGATACACTTAATATGATTCTAGTCGTATAAATATCTTCGATTACTAACAAATATACTCACCATATTCATATAATTCTCCATAAATTTTTATCAAACATTGATAACTTATTAGAATTTGTTTTTATTCATGTCGATTTGCAAGAAACCCTACAGCTTCTCGAAGACCCTTTACCTATTTTCCTGCCAAAAAATCATCATTTAAAATTGTTCTCGCTCATCTTCTCAGGCACAAAATTCGGCAAAAATCCAAACAACCTGCACATATTCCCGACACTTTAGCAGTATCCATAACCGATCACCCAAAATGCGCCATAACCACAACGCCACAAACATACTCGCTCTTTCCCCTCCTCTCTTATATCTCTATCCCCCAAACCCGTCCATAAATTTCTACGACTTCATTCTTTTACCAAACTCCATTAACAGTCGCCACAAACTCCATTAACGTCAACGCCTATTAACACTGTTACTTGTTAAACCCAACACTCTATTGATATTCAATCTAATTCCTTCTACAATTCGTTTAAACCTACTTAATTTTGTTTATTAATCATGAAACCAAGACAAAAAAACAAAGACAAATCAAGAATTTCTGACCTTATTTCTGCGTTACTTCAGTATCCCTTTCTTTCGCTCGCTTTGCTCTCTCAATCAACACGCTAATTTCCTCCTTCGCAATTGTAGACAGTCACTCGAGAGACGCACAATAGCAGTTACCAGAGAAAAAAAATTCTGAGTATGAAAAGTATGAAAAATCGCCCACATCAGACTAATTTATAGGCCCTACATGACTGTTCCTCTCACCACCTCGCTGCGGCTCAACTCCTTGAATGAAATGCCTTATACTCATCTTTTCTAAATTTATAATACTTTGCCTCCTCCACAATAATAATCCTTTGCACTCTTGCTCCAATCCTACCATATCTCAAAGAGTATCTTCAGCTACATTCTCACTCAACAAAGCACTTCCTATCTTGTCAAAAAAAATATTACATCTTGCTCCTTATACCTCCAAATCTCCCCTATTCGACCACATCTTTCCATTTAATAATTCACGCTGAGTCCCCTATTTAAAACCTCTACCTATACATTCCTATATATCTAGACAAAATCTTCGACAAACTACACATAAAAGTTTAATTCGATATTCTGGCATACATGTCAAATGCATTTTATCACATATTTCCAACAAGTACATGTTACATTCGACAACACAACCAAAAATTCATTTAACCACCAAAACCTCCTGACAAGATTCATTACATTCCATTTTGACAAAACATTTAACCATAACATAAAGCATGTGTCTCAAACATTTACACTTTATAAACCCCTAACTGCAGCCTCGTCTTCCCTCTTCACTAACAATGCGGCACAAGCACACATGCCACCACAACGTTCAGGAGGATGCCAAAACTGAAGTTTTACATGAAACTCGAATTCCTCCTCAGCTTCCTTCGCCTCTACTTCGCTCATCCCTTCATAATCCAGTTCCTCGGGATCATCAAAATGCCATTCCATGCTCCACAAACTGAAGTATCGGTAGTACAACACCTAGTATATCGCCTGTACCCGTCTGAACACCCTATCCCAGGTCTGAGATCTCGTCTTCACCATCTTACGTGAATACCTCACCTCCACAGTAACAAGCTCTATTTATAATCCTTTCAGTCAAAAAGTCTAACTCACTTGTATTTAATATACCTTGGAACTCTACACAGTTAGAGTCAAATTAATCATCCTCGAAATCAGTCATTGGCCCTACACGGTCAACTATCTTCGACTTTATACACATAGCACATATTCGGCAAAATTATATCAAAATGTTCTCATAATACACAGTCTTCAACGAAATACACAGAAATAACTAAATTAGATAAACACAAATTTATTTATTTCATAACTAGTTTCTTATATTTAATATCTCTCTCATTCGATTGCATTCTCATTTCTTACATTCGACATCTATCTCTTTCGATTACATTTCATTTCTTATACTTGATGTTTATTCTCTTACAATTGTTCCCTTTATTCACCATCTTTTCGCAATACTTGCTTCGACATGTAACTAATTTCAATATTTGCTTTTCACCAGAATCTGACATTAAAGGTTCTTTCTAGTCCTCGAGGCTTAATGAATCTCAAGTCACTGAACTTCTAAGAGATGCTTCAGGAGTAAAGAGACAGCAAAAAATTGCAAGACAACTCACATGTTCGGCAAGATCCCTGGACGCCCATCTAAGCTTTAGGTTTTCATCATCAGCACCAACAGTTAACCCTTCTCCCCTAAACTGATGCAATCCATTACCTTCACAACCTCATGATGATACAACTATTTCTAACAGATACACATCGTCTTTGTTTAGTCCTTGTTCCCAACCCAATGCTATGACCCGATCACATGACAATTTCACACCGATCAATTTGTGCCAAAAAATTTCATCAAAACATTAACCGTCTTCAGCCCCAGACAATATTATAAACCATACTTGGGGCGGCATCATTCCACAAAACACCACCATCCCACCTTCCATAACCTCCAATTTATACTCAATTTCAATCCAATATTTAATGTATCACATTAATTGTGCCTCGGGACCGACCTGACAAGATATAGTCCACCTTGACCTCGATAATGACATATGTTGACTTCTAAGAATATTCGGTAACCTCTTCAGCTTTAAATTTTCTTCTCGACATAACTACAAGTACTTCTGTCGATAATAGGGCAATTGTAGTTGCATATTCCCCAGATTCGACAAGAATAAGCCAACATGATATAGTCAAAGGTAGCTCAACATTGTGTAGTCAAAGGTAGCTCAACATTGTATAGTAGAAGACAGCTCAGCATTCTAGAAGATACCATGAGTCCTCGACTTACCAAAAGTAGCCATTAAAGCCAGGTCAAGAAACTGTAGGGGCCTAACCTCGTGGGGAGGGGAAGTTGGCTCTTACACTGCGGGTTTGACTAATATCAAAGGATTCAAGAAAATAATCTATAGTATGAAAAACCTATCAACAATATACTTGCGTGGAGACCTAGAATGGATCTCTCAACGACCTCTGATGAGGATTTTTAAGAGATTTTATATTACTGTCGAGTAGTCGAAGGTTCGAGTATTGTGTACTTTTACAGAAAGGTCGAAGGTAAACTACAAGAGCTCTGGGAGAAGATTTTGTAACCCCTCATTGATTCCCCCTCCTTCTTATTTATAGAACATAGAAAAGGTTGAGTCAGTAAGGAAGGTCACATTATAAGGGTACCATCTGGGTATCAAGCGGGTATCCCAGAGTTGGTGCTGACGCCGGAAATGTTGGGTCTAGTACTGTACTCTGACACTATAGTTGTTATTGGTTCTGTCGTTGTAGCTGCAAGGACCAATAGCAGTGTCGTTCTTGTTTGGTGAGCTGGCTGTCAGATACGTCTACAAAGTGTTTCTGATGCTGATCTGGAGTTGAGGCTTCATCATCAAAGCCTTTGATGTTGATGTGGAGTTCATCTTTGAAGATTGCTCAGAGTCGAGGCTTCGTCTTTGAAACCTCATCTTCGTGTATTCTTGGAAAGCTTGTTTATGGATTGAATGGGCTTTGAGGTTTGCATGCAAGCTTCGAAGCAGCGTTCGAGTGTTCGACTGGGGTAGGAGGCTGTGAGTAGGCTACTACATTCGCCCCCTCTCAGCAGGAACCTCAGAAACATGTGTAGAGGTGTTTGCTGAGAAAGACTGTTGGTTATTGGAAGTTAGAAGGTTAACTGTGACTTGTTGGAATTCCGAGGGAAGTAATAAAAGAAGGTAGTTAAGGAGTTATGGTAATTTCAGAGTAATAAAGGAGGCTAACCAGGGTATAAATATGGGTTATGAGGGGCAAAAACTGTGCATTCTTCATCTTCATTCTCTTCTTCTGCTTTCTGTGAAAAGGCCTCTGCCCGAATAAAATTGGAAGTTTATAGGATAATTATCAAAGTAAAATAATGAACTTTTGTAAGTAAGACAAATATAGTACTCGAAGTAATTTAGGTGTGAAAAACATCTTGCCGAATGTCGAAGATGAAAGCAATTGAATGATTAGCATATTTTGGAATCGAATATAAGATTGTCTGTAGACAAATGTTCGAGACACAATATAGAAGATCATTCGTGTATAAGAATATGGTATGTCGATGGTCTGTTAGTTTTGACTGGATGAACTGACAGCCAACAGCTGGCTTATCAGAATTGGTACTATTCCTGTGACAGAGTTCCATGAAGATCATCATGATGACTCCTTGATTTGATCTGAGGATCAGATTTGACAGCTTCGAGCGAGGACCAGAAGGTTCGACTTGGTTTTGTGAATTTGAAATTTTGTAAGTGTGAACGTGTGCCACGTGCGTGAGGTAAAGGAAGGTAAAATTGTTAAAGCACATCTCAGCCAAAAAGTAGGGATAGTGGGGTAGTGGTAATGATAGCGGTTTGGGGAATCGAGGCGATTTTTAGTATTTTGAGAAGGTATATATAGTTGTAAGAGCTTGGTTACTGTTCCCATTTAACCACTTAGAGAAAAACCAGAGAGTGAGGGAAAAGAAAAACATACTCCATTGTTCCATAGAGCTCAGAAGTTGTTGTAGGATTATCTGAATTGCTGAAAGGTGGGAGAAATACTTTGCACGAACAGGTATGTCCTTCTTACTTCTATCTTGTTGTTTTGTCCTTTATTTCTGTATATTGAATACATAGTAGTATAAATTCTGCTAGGGTTTATAGTTGTGAGGATATGGCTAAGGACAGGGGAAAACCATGTGTTTGGGGGTTTAACCCATTTGGGGTTCTGAGGGTATTAATGGTATGACCGGGATTGGGGTCGAGTACTCGACTGTGTTTGTATCAGATAGAGAGGGTAGATGAAAATGAGTTATTGACACATAATAGTCGAATGTATCGATCTAATTGTGTACCACTTCCTCTGTTGGGTAAGATACGTACCCGTCGATCTCCGAGAATGAGGCTAATAGATGAAGAGATTGAAGAGAATGAGGTGAGTGTGTCTGGTCGTGCTCCCATGGATGAGGGCAGCAACGTAGAGGTGTTAGATGTTACAATCAATGCCCCTTTAGTTGTGGTAGTCCCAGCAGGTGGGGTTCGAGTAGTAGACGTCGTAAGATGGTAGTGACCGAGGAGAGTAATGAGAAAGCAATGGAGGGAGGAGAGAGAAGAAGAGGCAAAGGTAGTGTCGAGCCTTCGTGTGATGAAGGGAATGGAGGGGATCAGAGTGATAAAAGTGAGGAGGAGTCGACTGAATCGGAGGAGGTCACGGGTTCTGTCTCGGCTAGTTAGAAGCTGAGACTAGATCGATTTGCTACAAAATTGGGCTTGTCAAAGGTAGGAGCAGTGTTAAATGTAATAGGGTCAGGGTAACCCTTCCAGTCGAGACCTCAAGAGGGTATTATGGCATATAGAGGCCAAATCCAAAGGGTAGTGAAGGAGGTAATATATTTTTGGGAAGTTGCCCCAGTTTAGATGAATAGATTTGTTTACAAAATGATGAAGGTAATCGAGGGCATGAATGTAAAATTGAGGAGTGAAGGGAGGAGCTTGATCGAATGGTACGATGTTGTGTCGCTTAACTCGAGGAAAGTAAACCAGAATATGGGCACCTATCACATCCAGTGTCATGCAGAGAAGCCCTGGTTGTTTGATCTCGGCCCGACAGGTTGAGGGTGGAATAAAGACTTAGTTGTAGTACGGAGTAGTTATGAGAATGTCGAAGGGGAGGACACTTATAGGTTACAGCATAAATTCTATAATCAAAGTAAGTTGTCTGTCAAAGATTTCTTTTAACGTACTGATTGAATAGGCTAATAAACCTATCTTTGCTTGTTCTGCAGGTCCCAACATCCAAACTTGGGCAAATCTGAGGGATTATATTGACACCTTAATCAACTCGGACGAGGAGTGGGTGAACTCTGTGTTCAAAAAGCTAAGTATCAAGAGGAAGAGACATAAAAAGACTGATTCCCTGCTTCGAAACGTACCCGTTATGCCAAAACCAACAAAGAAGAAGAAGAGGGGAGGCGAAGGTGCTTTGAAAGTGGCCGAAGGAATGGAGGGAGAACAATTGACAAGGCAGGTAAAGTATGTCTCAAAGAGGCAACGGGCACCGAAGCAGGCAGCCACAGTACCTGAAGTAGCTTGTGATGCTTCGAGACAGAGGCTGAAGTAGGCATCAACACAGGCTGAGAAAGGGAAAAGCAAGGTCTTTCCTGAGTCTCCAAGGGTACAGCAGCCGAAGGTAACCCTACGCAAAAGGCGCAGAGCACTGGGGGAAGATGATAGGGAGGATATGGACGATGAATTGAGCATGTCCAAACGGAAGGAGCAGGCTTGAGCTAAGGTTGCTTCGATGGCAGAACTCTGTGGCACTGATCCGGATGAGGCTTCGAGGCAAATGAAGAAGAGTATGTATCAGGTAACTGTTTATATTTTTGTAAAATTTTGAAAATTTCTTAAGTACGCTATGCTTTGAGAGGTACTGACGGCTCGACTATTCTAGCAGACAGATGCTTGAGCACAAGCTTTCAACAAGGCGTAGAAGGTGGTAATAAGGAAATTAAAAGAGGTTGTTGACGCTCTAGAGGTTGCTCGAGGTATCGAGGCGTCCCTGGTTTTAGAAATTAGTATTTTGAGGAGAGATCTGGGGACAATCAGGGATGAATGCGAGAGGAGGCTTGAAGCTCAACGTCATAATCATACGTAGGTGTTGGAGGCAAAAATAGCTGTGAAGGATGGGGTTATTACAGAACAGAAGAAAACATACCAAGGGCAGTATAATGATGAATGTGTTGATAATGTCAGGCTGAAGGAGTTCATAGAGGATTTGGGGTATGATCCTAAAACTTTGCAACATTTTCCCACTACCCAAGATCCTGTTGCTGACAATGTTGCCCAGGCCGATGGGGTAGAAAGAGATGTTGTTGTTATGGGTTCGGGAGGTTTTTGGGAACTCCTGTCGTCAAAGGTATTACTGTTGGAACTGTGACTGATAGGATCGTCAATGGTGCAAGTTCGAACCCTTCTGCTGAAGGTACTGGAGGTGTTAGTATTGAAGAGCCAGTTGGGGGAGATGGTGTAGCTACTCCGATATGAGTGTTTTTCTAAAAAAAAATTGCTCAGTTGTAATATGTAAACAATGTTGAGCTTGTTTTGCACTTGATCTTTAAAGTTGTGACTGCTTTGAATTTCTGCTGTAGACTGAATTTGTACTGAATTGTACTGAATTGCTGGTTTGTGTTGCATCTAATTTGTACTGAATTGTTGTGCTGGATTCCTGTTGTATTCTGTAAACTTTATTTGAATTATTTTTGTTAAGCCTAATTCTCTTATATATGATGTATTGAAGTGTCTTGAATGTAGTAGAACTGTTGATATTCTTGTAACCTTGCATCTGCATCTGCATCTGCTGTAAGAGTAGAATGCTTGTAAAGTGATCGAACCTTGAAGAGCCTCGAGATGGGATCCCGAGAGTTAAAGGAATTAACTGGACTTTGAACGTCGGAACTAGGTCGAAGTGTAATGTGGTCACCCCCAATCCATTCTCGAGGGTCCGGTTTCTTGATCATTCATGCCCCTCGAGTTTGTCCGAATATCGGAGACTTGAAAATTTTTAAGGTCGCCCCCGAGTATCAGCCGGGTCGAAGGTTGACATGATACTTAGAGTAAACTAGGAAATTCACTGGACTTCGAAGGCCTGAGCCACAGGGAAGTAAGACATGTTCACCGCCAACGTATTCCCGAGGGTCCGGTCTCTCGACCATTCGTGCCCCTCGAGTTTACTCGAATGTTGGAAGCTTGAAAAATTTTAAGGTCGCCCCCAAGTATTAGTCGGGTCGAGGGTTGACATGGTACTTAGGCTTAACCAAGAAATTCACTGGAAAACTGAAGACGAAGTTCAGAGGGAAAAAAACTATTTATTGATTAGTTTGTGTTTACATCAGGTGAACAAGGTTGAAGCCGTAGCCGATTGTATGAGACTAGCTGCATTGCATTCCATGGATTTGGTAGAGGCTCTTCGTCTTCTGTTATGAGATAATACAAACCCTTACTGGTTTTATAATATACAACATAAGGTCTTTCCCAGGACTCGGCGAGCTTGCCGGCATTCCGAGGCTTCGAGGATTGTATAACTCGTCGAAGTATAAGATCTCCGATGTTGAAACTTTCAAGGTCGAACTCTCTTGTTGTATGACTTTTGCAGTGATAGATGGTAATGGCCGAGGTTGGTGATAGCTCGGTCTCGGATTTTATCGATCCATAACATGTTGCATCTGAGTTCGAACTCATTATCTTCATCTGGGATGTTGGGATCTCGTGTGGGTACTTCGAATTGAGTAGGGAGCACGACTTCAGTACTATAGGCTAAAAGGAAAAGGGTATGGCCTATAGCTTTTCTTGGTGTTGTTCGATAGGCCCAGAGGACATGTTTTAACTCCTGAACCCATCGTCCTTTCTTTGCATCAATGTGTTTCTTGAGACCGTCGACTATTGTTTTGTTGATTTCTTCGACCTGACCATTCCCTTGAGGGTAGTAAGGCATTGAGGGGGAGAGGATGATGTTGTACTTCATGAGGAAATTTCTAACTTTATTCCCAATAAACTGAGGACCATTATCACATCGAATCATATGAGGGCATCCAAAGTGTGTAATGATGTTTTCCCATAGGAATTTAAAGATTTCTTCTTCCCTGATTCGACATAAAGGTACGGCTTTGACCCATTTCGTAAAATAATCTGTTGCAATAAGGATATTCTCTCGGCTGCCCAAGGCTTTAGGAAAAGGATTGATGAGATCGATGGCCCAGCGTTTGAATGGCCAAGTGACTTGACTGAAATGGAGGTCTTGTGAAGGGCTATGGATATCATGGGCATGGCACTGGCATTTGTCACAATGTTTGGCGTACTCTTCGGCTTGCTTTTTCATGTTGGGCCAGAATAAACCTTGGGAGATGACTCCAAGGGCCATAGATCTACCAATAGTATAAGCACCACAAGTTCCTTTATGAAGTTCGGATAGGATTGTAGAAGCTTCATTTTGAGAGATGCACTGAAAGAGGACGTCATTTAGGGATTTGCGATGTAACTCACGTTTGAGGATGGTGTTTCTGCGATAGTTCTGTAATAAAGATTGTTTGGCTTTGGGATCATTATAAAGGGTAGCATTATTGAAGTAATTGAGGAATAGTGTGCGCCGGTCGTCTGGATCGAGACTCTCACCCCCAGTATTGATGGCATTGACTTCCATCTGGTCGATACTTGGGCGTTTGAGTACTTCGATATGGAGGGTTCGGGACTCAGATTGGCCTAACATAGATGTTATGTAGACGATGGCATCTACGTGTCTATTTCACCTCGAGGGTAGTAGATAATAGAAGATTTTTCAGGGAAACGGTCCATGCACTGGTGGACGAGGGTAGAATATTTAGCCATGCGACCGTTGGCTTGATTCTCACCGTTGGCAAAAAACGTCTGTGAAAACTACAAGTTTTGGGATGCCGAGATCGAGTGAGAGGTCGTGGCCATAGATCAAAGCTTTATACTCATCCTCGTTATTGGAGCATTCGAAGTTTAACTTAACTGCCTTCTCTATTTTATCATTGGTAGGTGTAACCAGGATGATACCTATCCCCGAACCATTAGGTCCAGCAGATCCATATGTGAAAAGTTGTTAGCCTGTGTTAGGGTTTTATGGGTCTGTAGGTTCGGGCTGATCCTCTGGTAGTTCATCTTTATATTCCTCCCAGTCGACATCTTCGACTGGGAAGTCAGCAAGGAAATTAGCCACTGCTTAGCCTTTCTGGGAGATTTGTTTCTCAAATGTAATGTCATGTTTGCCAAGGTAGACAGACTACTGTTGTACTCGTTTAGATTTTTCTTTCTTGCTGAGTACCTCACGAAGGAGATAGCTTGTTATTACACGGATGGGGTGAGCTTGAAAATATGATTTGAGTTTTCGGGTAGTGTAGACGAGAGTAAGGATAAAATGTTCAAGTTTCTAGTATCAAGTTTCTGCAGGTGTCAGGGTTTTGCTGATAAAATATACACGTTCATCAATGTTTGATTTGAGTCGAATAAGGACTGAACTGATAGAGGTATCGGTAACCGCAAGTTATAAGGAGAGTATTTTGCCTTCGATAGGGGTGCTGATAATGGGTGGTCAACCAAGGTATGTTTTGAGTTCGAGGAAGGCCTGCTTACAGTCAGGTGTCCAGTTAATCTCAGGGTTATTTTTCTTTTTTGCTTTATGGACGCCTTGGTCGCGTAAGAAAGAAAAGGGCCAAGCACAACGGTCTGAGGATTTGGAAATGAAATAGTTGAGGGCGGCTATTTTTCCAGCCACTTTTTGTACATCTTTTTTGGTTTGGGGCGAAGGCATGTCGATAAGGGTTCGGATATGGGTAGGGTCGATCTCGATACCTCGTTTACTGATAAGATGGCCTAAAAATTTACCATACCAAACTGGCATTTGTTTGGGTTAAGTTTCATGTTGTATGTTCAAAATATTGAAAAGACTTCGGTTAAGTCCTGGATGTGGGTCTATTTTTGGAGGCTCTTGCATAACATGTCGTTAATATAAACTTTGGCCGACTTGCCAATCAAGGGATTAAACATGGTTATTACGAGGCATTGGTAGGTGACACCGACGTTTTTAAGGCCGAAGGGCATGACATTAAAACAGTAAAGGCCTTGTTCGGTGATGAAAGAAGTTGTAAGTTGATCTTCGGGGAGGAGGGGAACCTGATTGCAACCCAAAGCTGCATCTATCATTGACAGGCGCTCGTGACCAGCAGTAGCATCGAGGAGTACTGAAATGATCAGGAGGGGGAAGTTGCCCTTCAGTGTATGCTTATTGAGGTCTGCGAAGTCGACGTAGATTTTGATCTTGTCATTCTTTTTGGGAACTGCAACTATGTTGGATATCCAGTCAACATACTTGACTTCTTTGATGAAACCTACGGCTATGAGTTTATCTACTTCAAGGTTTACTGCTTCTCAAAGTTGTGGTGCCAAGGTACGCTTCTTCTATTTTACTGTTGTGGAATGGGGAATAAGGTCGAGGCGATGGCATGCCAAATTAGGGTCGACACCAGGCATTTCCTGAAATATCCATGCGAAGACATTTTTATTTGCCCGAAGGAAGTCTGTAAGTTTGAGGCACTCTGCCTCGTCTAGAAAGGTTCCAATGAATGTACCTCGACCAGGACCGTCGAGTTCAATATAGACAGTAGGTCCGATGGGTGAGATGACGAGGATCGAAGGTCGAAGGTATGGGGACAGAAAGAGACAGTGATTATTATGGGAGTCTGACAAGTTTCTGAGTCTGATCGATCTCTGGATGCTCATATGAACGAGTAAGGTGTTGAGAGCATTTTAAATTCCATGTGCTACAAGGGGTAGTGAAACGAAGGGTCTGATGATAGGTCGAAGGTATGGCGCATAGCGTGGAGCCAGTCCCGCCCGAGGATACCAAGATATTCAAACTTCTTATCGATGGCAAGAAAGTTAGTTTCAAGTATGACTGAGTCGGTGGTAACTGGGAGGCTGATTTGACCAACGGCAACTATGGTAGCCCCATTAAAGCATTTTAGTTCGACGTTGGCGGTAGTGATGAGGTATGTTTTATTCATGGCTTAGACGATTTGGAGAAAAAGTACATCAGCTGTACTTCCTATATCGATAAGCATGGTCTGGAGGACGAGGTATTCGACCTTAATCATGATGACTAAAGGGTCAGAGTGGGGAAAATGAACATGCGATGTGTCGCAGTCGATGAAAGAGATGTCGAGGGGGGGATCGGGGGATTCAAGATTGATGAGGCCGAGGGTTCGGTAGGTGTTCGGCGTTGCGCTCCCCGAGACGTTCTCAAGCAGGGTGGCGATTGGGGTATCTGGAGGAGCGAAGGGTGGATTCAGAGGAGTCCTCCGTAGGATAGATGCCGAGATGGATGGAGCTAGTGGGGGGAACAGTAGGGGGAGCATCCTCTGCGCCGATATGGATCGGGGGTACTTCTTGATGTGGTAGAAGCCCCAGTCGAGCGCGGGCAGATACGCGCGACGGGCTGGCACTCGAGGTGGTAAAAGAGCATCTAGAGGCTGCAGTCGTTACAGCACTCAGACTGTGTTACGCAATTCATCGATGACGCGGTTTTATCTATCCGCATCATCCAAATGGCGATGCCGTTCGGCTTCAAACTCTTGCTAGTACTTTTTGCGCTCCTGGTGCTGTTGTGTTTGGTGTCGCTCTTCAGCTTGAGCGAATTGCTGGAAAAATAAGGCGAGTTGGGCGGCCACTTCATCGACGGGGTTACCGGCATGGGTGGAAGTAGAACGGAGGGTGGGGGCCATTGGGAATGATCTGCAGGAGTTGAAATAGGGAGAAAATGAGCAAGGGAGATTGGTAGGGTGGGCAAGCATAGACGGTGCCAAATGTAGGGGCCTAACCTCGTATGGAGAGGAAGTTGGCTCTTACACCACGGGTTTGCTTAATATCAAAGGATTCAAGCAAATAATCTATAGTGCAAAAAACTTATCAACAATATACTTGCATGGAGGCCTAGAATGGGTCTTTCCACGACCTCTGGTGAGGATTTTTAAGAGATTTCATATTACTATCGAGTAGTCGAAGGTTCGAGTATTGTGTGTATTTACAGAAAGGTCGAATGTAAACTGCAAGGGCTCTAGGGCCAAATTTTATAACCCCTCCTTGATTCCCCCTCCCTCCTATTTATAGAACATAGGAAGGGTTAAGTCAGCAAGGTAGGTCACATTACAAGGGTACCATCCGGGTATCAGGCGGGTATCCCGGAGTTGGTATTGACGCTGGAAATGTCGGGTCTGGTACTGTACTCTGATACTGTAGCAGTTGTTGGTTCTGTTACTATAGTTACAAGGACCAACAACAATACCGTTCTTGTCTGGTGAGCTGGCTGCCTGACACGTCTGTGAAGTGTTTCTGATGTTGATATGGAGTCGAGGCTTTGTCTTTGAAGCCTTTGATGCTGATGCGGAGTTCGTCTTCGAGGTTTATTCAGAGTCGAGGTTTTGTCTTCAAAACCTCGTCTTCGTGTATTCTTGGAAAGCTTGTTTATGGATTGAATGGGCTTTGAGGTTTGCATATAGACTTCGATGTCACCTTCGAGTGTTCGACTGGGGTAGGAGGCTGCGAGTAGGCTACTACAGAAAGAACTGTTAGAGATCCGCGAAGTTCGCCCACTTTCCTAGGAATAGGAGACTATTTTTTTCTTTTTGTAAATTGCTTGTAGCTACTATAAATCCAGGCAGAGAATAGATTTTAAAGGACCCCCAAAATTTTTACTACCTTCACTCATTAACCCAAGAAACACTCAGAAAGCTTGTAATAACTAGCATCTACTATACTTTACATAAAGCCCTCCTCGAGGTTGAGGTTTTTCTCAGCTTTTACTGAGTTTTCTAAGTAAAATCTTGGTTGCTTAGCTATTTATTACGCAATCCTTACAAATAGTATTGGCGAAGGTTTTCCTCCCAAAAAACACGCCATTACAGACACACGGTTGATGGATTAATGCCAGGCATTTCTGCGAAAGTCTAGGCAAAGATGTTAATGTTTTTCTTCAGTAGGTTGATCATGGCTTCTTTTTCGTCGGGTAACAGCTTGGAGCCGATGAAGGTGTGATAACCTAGAGCATCGAGATCAATGGATTCGACTATTTCGGTATCATGGTTCTCGAATGTAGAGGGCGTCTCCTGCTGTGGTTGTTATGCTTTGAGAAGTTTTGTTGTGTGAGTGTTGGTGGTGGTATTCTCGCACATACGTGCAACTACTTGGCTACCTTTGATCTCATATATCCCATGATCTATCAAAAAGTGTAATGCCAAATAATACGTTGAAGGTGTTGCTTTGATTGAATGTAGCCAACTTTTAAAATTCTCAAGTATTTGGAGTCAGCGTCGATGACAAAGAATTTGATGAATGTTGTTTCTGATCCTGCCTAAACTGGCAGAGTGATCTCTCCTGTAGTTGATTCTTTCGATCCGTTGAAGTCGGTGATTGTCGTTGTCGAAGCTTTAACCGAGTCTGTAAGGCCTAGGACTTTTTTTTTTTTGATCAAATTTTTGTTTTATTTATTTAGCAAAGCAATAGTACATGTGGAGGGCATAAAGCCTGGCCACTAGTTTACTGCCTAATAGAAGCTATTCATATTTTATCCATGAAGTAAGTTACCCGAATTTATCGTGGTAACATGGACACATTCCAAAAAAATTATGAGTGTTGGGAACTACCAAGCTTTGATAGTCCATCAACCATTCTATTTCCTTCTCTGTAAGTGTACAGCATGATGATATGAAGCTCCCTTCTTAGCTAACTAATGAGTTTCCAAGTTGCAATGTACCTAGCCGGACATGTGTGCTTGTACCTATACCAATTAAATAGAAGTTCTACATCCACCTCAACAATGAGAGGAAACCAACCATGCCTTTTGCAGTGCAATAAACCATGAAGTAACGCGAACATTTCTACAGATGTGCTAGTGCCAGTTCCCAATGGTATGCAGTAACCAAGCTGAAGTTCGCCAAGGTTGTTTCGAATAATACCTCCTGCCCCACTCAACCCTGAAGTAAGTGTTGAACCGTCGTTGTTTAATTTAAAGAAACCTATAGGCGGCTGTCACTATCTGACGATAATTAGTCTTTTTATCGGTGTTGATTGTTTGGCGAGTTGAAGTACTTAAAGATATATACTGTCACTGAAGTTACTGTTACGGGTTATCTTGAACTTGGTCATACTCTCATGAAGATCGATGTTGATTCGTTTGATAATGTCGACAACCGAGATACACCCTTCCTCGTACCTAACTTTATAACGATATTTCCAGATTTCCCATACAATATAAGCAGGAAGAGTGCCATGTATTAAAACCATTTGCGTGCCCATGTCATCTGTATTCAACCAAACACCTTGCCGCGTCCACCAACTGTCACTGAAATCTTGCCTGACGCCACAAAGATTGGCATAGTAGGCCCATACTCGCGCAGCAACATCACCCTGTGCAAACAGATGATCCATTGTTTCTGTCACGCCCTCTTCACAGTAACAACACTAAAAAACTAACGGGATTCAACATTGAATAAAGGCGTCAACAGGGACAACATTCAGGCGAGCTTTCCTACTGAAGATCTAAGTTTTAGTTGGTACCGTGGAATGCCAAATCCATTGCATACGACTCTATTTGTCCTCCTCGTTGCGCCAAAAATCCTAGGCAGATTTAACCGTGAACTCCCCTTTGTTAGACGGACCCAAATTGGAATGTCGTCGTTATCGGTGATGAAGAATTTATGGGAAAGTATGCTTCAGTTCAGTTGGTATTTCATGCGCTAACAGCTCCCATTTCCAATCATTATTGTTTACAATGTCTTTCACCATTATATCTTGAGTACAGGCGATATCAAGTGTATCCGATAAACTGTCATCTCCGGTCCAATCATCGAACCAAAAACTTCTATTACCTTTGCCGAGACACCACGTCGTGTTAGCATCCATAGTTGGTAAGAGCCCTCGTATCTGCTTCCATTGAACTGAATCTCCTTTGCGCAAACCCAACGATTCTCCATTAATGGTGCACTTGGTCCGGAAAATATTTGCCCATGTCGAGTTACTGTGACGAAAATTCCAACACTTCTTGAGCAAGAGACTCACCTTGATATCTGTTGGTCGACAGAGTCCCAATCTACCTTCAAGTTTTGGTTGACATATTGCATCCCATGCAACTCAATTCCGTTTGTGTTGTCCGTGAAAACTGCCCCAAAAAAAGTTAGCGAACATCGACTCAATCTTGCTTATTACACCAGTTGGAACTGATATGCATGATAGCAGATGTATAGGCATCGAGTTGAGGGCATGAGTAAGCAGAACCAGTTTACCTCCCTGTGATAGAAGCTTTCCTTGCCACCCTTGTATTCGTCATTAGATTTTCGTGAGAAATTGTTCAAACTGTATAAGCAATACCCGACCATAGCTTATGGGAGCCCCCAAGTATATCATTGGAAATGCTCTTTGCTGAAACCTACAAGCACTCTGAATTACCTGTTTACGTGTTATAGGAACATTATGGTGCATATACAAGCCATTTTTAGCTTTGCTGATTAATTGGCCGGAGAAATTTTCATTACTTCTAAGGAAGAGCATCAACCCTGAAATAGAACGGCGACTTCCGTTTATAAAAACAAGAAAATCATCCGCATATAAGAGATGGGCAATGGGTGAGCAACCTCTGGATGATTAGAATAGGCTAATGTTGCCCTCCGCAAAACACTTGGTTAACCCTCTGGATAGTACTTCCTCTGTAATGATGAAGAGCAATGGAGATAGAGGATCTCCTTGTCGTAAGCCCCGAGAGGATTTGAAGAAACCCTTGAAGATACCCTGTAAGACAACCGAGAACCATGGGGTTTCAACACATTGCGCTATGAGTGAAACACATCTTCTTGAGAAACCAAATATGTGCAAGACCTATCGTAAGAACCTCCAATCCAACCTATCGTAGGCCTTTGCCATGTCAATCTTGATCATAACATTGGAACCTCGTACCTTTCTATATAAATCCCTAACCATTTCCTGAGCTAAGGTTATTGTTTTGCTGATATCCTTCCCCTAAATGTAAGCTCCCTGATAGCCAAATATTAGTTTGTAGAGGAGTTTATTTAATCAATTCGCAATAATAGACGAAAAAAATTGTATACGACAGAGCACAAACTGATAGGTCGGTAGTCACCCAGCGAAGTTGGGGTATCCACTTTAGGTAGCAGTGTGAGAAACGAAGAAGTATAGCACCTCGAGAGTGGGGCACCATTGAATAATTCTTTGGCAACACTATGTAGATCATCCTTGATAATATCCCAACATGCAGTAAAGAATTCCGAGGTAAAACCATCGCTGCCCGGAGCGCATTCACTGAGGATTTTGAGCACACTGTCATGTAATTCTTCCAGTGTTGGTATTTGTGTGAGGCTAGCATCTTCTTCTACATAAATGACATTCAGAATACACTCAAGTAAGTCTATATCATAGTAGTATTTGTTGCTTTCAGCACCTCCCTCAAGTAACCCACCGCAACATCATGTATGACATCCACCTTAATCGTCTCAGTGCCATCAAGAAGAGTAAAGTCATTTACAAAAGATCGCTTTCTGTTAACTTGTGTAACATTATGAAAAAAAATTGTATTGGCATCACCTACCACAACCCACTTAATTCTGGACTGTTCCCTCCAAAATACCTCTTCATTGTGTAACATGGCCGCATGTTCTTTTTGTACAATCCGTAGTTCGATACCTATCTGTTCATCCCAACCGTCCTGCAGAATGTGGTCCAGATGCACAATTTTATCCTGGAGAGCATGAATATTTTGAGTAATATTGCCAAACACATTAGTATTCCAATCCTTTAGGGCACATTTTACTTTCTTAAGCTTATATTCAAAAGAAGATAAACAATTGTCGAATACACCACTAGGCCAGTTGTCACAGACCAAGGATGGGAAGCTAGCATGAGACGCCCACATTTTCAAGAACCGGAAAGGTCGGGGACCTTGATAAAGAGTATTGGTAAACGATAGTAGCAGAGGCGAGTGGTCAGAACATACTCTCTCTAAATATGAGATTTTATGCCTGGGAAAGGATGCCATAAAGCTTGAGTTCACCAACGTTCTATCCAATCGTGCCCATTGTTAAGAAGTGTCGTGATGATTATTACACCATGTGTAGCTTGAACCAGTAAATGAAGGATCCATAAGGCCAACTGACTGAATCATGTCTTCGAAATCAACCAAGGATCGATACGAGGATCGTCTACCCCCAAGCTTTTTTGCATAGTGTCGCACAGTATTAAAATTACCTATAGTACCCCATGGAGAATTCGCATTCAATGATATTGTTTTGATGTCTTCCCAAAGTAGTTGTCTTTCTAGGATATCACATTTGGCATAAACGATAGTAACAAAAGAACTCCACTGAGTATTATAGCTCATTTTGCAATGTAACATTTGATTATATTCAAAACGCATTCAACTTAAAAGTCTTGTTTCCACAACACCCAAATTCCCCCCCCCCCCCCCCCCCCCCCCCCCCCCCACACACACACACACACAAATGCTGATTAGACATAAATAAAGTACAGTTTATTCTTCTACCTATGTTATTCCCTAGTGATGCATCTAGAAAAGGTTCAAGAAAAACCACAATAGAGATATGGTGTTGTTTGATAATCTTTTTAAGATGGCTTATTGTTTTGGCATTTTCAATTCCCCTACAATTCCAAATGAGTAAAGGTCCGAACACCATAGAAGATTACTTGAGATTGGCCTCTCGAGCCCCCTTGCTCCTTGTAACCATGTTGAGTGGTATTCGTTGTGGTTTTAATCTGCCCTTTTTGACCAGAGTCTAGTTTGGAGCATCTCCCTTTCCATAATACTCAATATCCGAGTAACATCCACTTCCAAATTCCGTGAACACTACCTCTGAAGTGTGCTTTGTTGCTTCATCTATTCTGGTGTTTGCCATTGACTCGTTTGTGTTAACTGTTATAATATCAGCAGTTTTCCCCTCAGCCCAAACTGCCTTCTGCTCCACTGTTTGAAGCGTTGTTGCTGCTGATTGTAATGCTCTCGACCCCATTGGAATCCTAGTTTCCTGCCCCAATGTTGCTGCCATTAACTGCCCAGTTGTTCGTGAATCAGTTACTGTTGATGGCGTTGCTCTTTGACCCATTGTCGTCGATGTATTTTTCCTTGTTATCGCAGTTTTCAGACCCATTGCATGTAACTCAGTTTCTTCTGCTCTCTTAACTGGTTCCAGATTCTCTATCGTCTGAGGTAAAGAGATGTTATTGTGTAATTGACCTAAAGTCCCCATTGTTGAGACTTTCCCATGTTTGATCTCCTCCCTTTTATTTGTTATGAGAATAGGGTGAAGTTTAGTGCAGCTTGCCTTGTTGTGCCCTTGAAGAACACAATGTGTACAGAACCTCGGAAGTCTCTCGTATAAAACAGTTTGCTCAATGATGAACGATTTGCTGAATGCAAGACCCACTTTAGTCGTAGTTCCTTCATGAGATTCCCCTTCACACATACCCAAACCGTGCTAGGTCTACTCAGGCTGAGTGTTGTTGTATCCGTGATCAAATACTTCCCAACGAGGTCAGCCAATTCTTTGACAATCCCATTGTTTTGTAGATGAAGCATCAAACCAAGAAATTGTATCCAAACAGGAGCAAAAGGAGAGTCTTTTTTGGGGCCGAAATCGAATGTTCACCGTGCTAGCTTGTAAAAGAAACCCTTGATTTGCCTAGACTCTCGAGAGAGAGCTCTTGTGACATCTTTATCCGACACTAGCATTACCATAATATACTTGAAATCAAGCACCGCCACTTTTGGTTCAGCCAATAAACCCTAGTGGGAGTTGATGTTACAAACAATGACCTCTAAATTTGGTTTACCAGAAGGAAAACTCATAACCAGAGTTGTATTGAAAGCTGCAGCAGCTTTGTTCAGATCCGATGGAGAGAAGGAAATCACTGACATACCATCCTTAAATGACGTTCTTGTGTCCGGTTTGAACTCCACAAGGACGGGATTGTAAGGTTTCACAGCAGCGATGCTTGCAAAGGAAGGTTTGATAGTTGCCACATCACGAAACGAGGGTAGAAAACTCAAAGCTTCCGGTTGGATAACAACAACATCAGCCGGGATATGGTTGGGGTTGTTGTTGTTATTGGAAGGATTAGGGATAGAGGAGGTGGAAAGAATAGGCAGAGAAGTGATTGAAGCATTAGGGAAAGAGGCCATTTCCATGTGCAAAACTAGTAACAAGGGCAGTTCAACACAGGAAATTGGTTAAAATTAAAAGGAGGAGGAATGATGAACAGTAAATTCGAGTATAAAAGGAAGATTTAAACCAAGGAGGATTGAAAAGGAGAAAACCTAGCGAGAAAAGTTGGCTAGGGTTAGGGTTTCGAAGGCGAAAAAGATGACTCTCATTTTTCAGTAAAGTCAATTAAGGCCTAGAACTTCTATTGCTCTTCTGAACAGTACATCTGTCGCGCTTCCAGTATCGACAATAAGCGTATGTAGGTAGTCCTGGCTGACTTTGAGCATAATGACGAGAGGGTCATCGTGAGGGTACTTTACGTGGCTAGTATCACAGTCCTCAAAGGCGATATGGTATAGGAGTTTTGACTTGCACGAGCTGGGTAGAAGTTTTGTAGATTTATTTGAAGAGGTCATTTTACAATATGAAGTAATCCGATCGTCTTGTTTTCTCTTTTTCCCTATTTCAATCTCGATCATATAAAGGTGGCGAGTTTGCCCTGGACCTGATTTTGTTCGACGTTTTTGTTTTTTGCTTCAACGTCTAGAAATTTTTGGATGTCGAGGACATAATTGTGAAGCCTCCCGGCTATCAGTCTATGATGAAAGATTCGTATGAGAGAGAAGCAGTTGTTAGTTTCGTGGCTATGCATATTGTGATACTGACACAGAGGTTTGGTTGGGACATCCATAATGGTTTGTGGTGCGCAATAACACTCATCTCCCTTTATCGTTGGTAAGATAGCGGAGAGAGTTGTTATCATTAGTGGCAGAACCGGGAGTGGTCTATCGGGTCTACCGTCCCTTCTTCTATTGTTGTTAGTGTTTCTACCGCGTTGCTTGGGAGTTTTAGTAGTTGTTTATCTCTGGGGTGGTGTTGAAGTTGTTTCTCGAGAATGGATGGCAGATTACCTCTTCATCCTATCTTTCTTTGACCGCGCTAGTTCGATGTAATTATTAACTACATCAATCATTTCAGTAATTGTTCTCGGTTTATATAGTGTGAGCTCTTCACAAACTTTAGAGTCGATGTGCAGAGCGGAGGTGAATGCTGGAACGACGATCTTGGGGTATGAGTTCCCAATTTTTCTTGTTTCCTGTAAGAAACATTTGTAAAAGCTCGCCAATGTCTCTTTTGCACCCTGCTCAAAGAAGAAGAAGAAATTGACAATGATCTCTCACTCTTTAGCATGAGCATAATTGGCTTCAAAAAGATGTTGTAATTAGCTGAACGTGGTGATGGAGGCTTCTTGAATGGTATGAAACCATCGGAGCGGTTCTTCCTTTAGGCTCATATTAAATAGTCTGCACAACATGTGGTCGAGCTTGGAATATAATCCAACTGCGGCTTTAAAGTATCAGACATGGGTAAGCGGGTCAGTCAGGCCCGCATACTGAATAAACTTTGACATATAGAAGTTTTCTGGGATGGGTATTACTTTGAGATGATGGGAGATGGGGTTTGTCTCGATTCTGTCAAGCATGGATATTCATGCTTGGGATGTCAAAGTTTATGGCTTGGATCCTGTTGTTGAGGTCATCCAAGGTGACGAACTATTGTGGGGGAACTGGTAAAGCTGCAACCTGAGGAACAAAATCTCCATGTCCTTCTGGTCCTAGTCGATCCCTGATTGGTCTCCTTTCAGGTGGGGGAGCCTGATGACGCGTGCGTCAACTTCCTTGAGTTGTTGATGCCGAGGATGTTAATCTAAAATGTCGAGAAGCCCTGTTTGGAATTCCAGATCTGGATCGAGAAATTTGTAACTCGTCTTCCCTTGGCTGATTATCGCGCTGAACCGCTCTTGATTTGTGATCACTTCAGGCGAGTAGGGGTGACGTCTGGCGGCCAGTGATTCGATCTTGTGTCCTCCTCAGTTTTTCCATCTCTTTCTGATGTGTTTGACTTTGTTGATCTAAGGCTTTTCTTTGTTCGTCTCTCTCCATTTGAAGAGCCTGAGCATGGACACGCTGATCCTCCAGTCTTTGGGCCTTTTTTATATCCATTTTCTTTTAAAGCTTGATTACTGCACCGTGCAGGTCAACCGTTCCTTGTATCGGATTAATTTCTTGGTCTCTCACGGTGCTAGAATTGCTTTTTAGGTTCATGTTTGTCATCGGAAGATGTTTAGATCAGTGTTGGTAAAAAAAAGTATGGTATTTCCTACAGACGGTGTCTTAGTGGTATATTTTTCGGAAGGAGAATCTTTGCCAATACTTATTCGTAAAGAGTATGCAATAAAGACTTAATAGACAAGATTTTATGTGGAAAATTCAGTAAAAACTGAGAAAAACCACGACCTCGGGGAGAATTTTAATGTAAAATCCAGTATATTGCTAGTTATTACAAATTTTGGAATGATAGTAGGATTAGAAAGTAACAATGAGTTGCGGATCGCGGGGTCCTTAATTATCTATTATCTACATGTATTTATAGTAGATACAGGCAGTTTACAAAAAAAAAAAAAAAATAGTCTCCTATTTCGAGGGGGAGTGGGCGAACTTTGCGGATCTCTATTAGCTTTTTTCTTGACCAGACACAATGGCTACTTTTGGTATCTTCTCGAATGCTATCTGTCTTTGATTATGTATGGTTGTCTCCGACTATGCTTTGCTGGCTTACTTTTGTCGAATCTGGGGAATATGCTATTACAGCGTACCTAAAGAGTAATCCTCTTTTTTAAAGAAAAGAGAACCCAACATTAGTCTAAAATATTTGTAAACAAATCCAATCGTTAGGTCCCAACGGTGGGGCAAGTAAAATTCGATCCAAAAATCAATAGGTTTGACTCTATCGTGAGAACCAGCTCAGCTGACCACTGTATTTTATTTAGCTATGAGAAATGTGACCTTACCCAACCCTTGTGTTATAACACCAAAGACAATGGCAGTAGCCTTAGAGAATGGTGTCAACTATCAAGTAGAGTGAATTTTGCGCTTGTATATCCATGGTTCCATAGTGCATCACCGCCTCATGGATATATTTCATATCAAGGCTTACACATTATGAACTACAAAGGTTAAATCTCTAAATTGATTGATATCTTAGCCCTTTATTTTATATTTATAGAAAATCCTGCTCCGACTTGTTAAACTTTGTATATATCACTTCCAGCGGGATGGCGCTCTTCCAGTATACCCTCTTGGGGAAATCACAATCCCCAACCTCTAAGATCGAGCAGTACTCGGCTGTAATACTACTTGCAACAATTCCTATATTACAGGTGTCATCTACCCGACATTTTTTTAATGTTTCTCCCATTTGAAATTATGCTCAGTGTATGGTTATTTGTTTTTAGGAGGTACAAAACCCTGTTTATTTAATGAGGTTTTTGAGTTCGGTTACTGACGTTATTGTCTTATAATTGATTTTTAAGATGAAGAAGTTAAAAAAAATGCCGAGAGTATGGATATTTTGGTCATAAAGAAATCCCACAGTTTATGTTTACAAGCTCGGAAGCTTTATACTGAGCACATATCTGGAGAACAAACACAGTTAAGAAAAGTACTTGATATAAAAGGCAGGTAAACAAATGACAGCTTATTGTTAAGAAACTGAAGTCGAAACATATTCCTTTCCGTGTACATTTTTGAATGCTCCTTTAATGTTATATTTTTGTATATTTGCAATAGTGGGATGAATGGTTTTATACACCCGCTTCCTGAGGTTTCACAATTAACTCAATCTGGCTTTTGTCTTAAAAGAATGATAGATGTTCCCATAAACAGTGTCTTGTAAGTATGAAGTTTTCTTCTTCTTTGTTATCTTTTGAGAAGCTGTGTTTTATTTGTTTATGAGATATATAATTATATTATACTCTTAATGTAGGTGTGTGAGATATGAATGTCCCTCTGGCCATTCACATATCCCTCGATTGCTCCAGAATGTAGAACTTCAAAAAGAGGTACACATATTTGAACTTTTTTGCCCATTTGACACGCTTTTTTTTAGAGTTGTAGAAAAAGAATTGATCACAAATAGTGAGGAATTGAGTCAAAGTTAAATAAGACACCCTTTTATTCTTTTGTCTCTCCTTCGATGTTAGGTCTTTACCATCACAAATAGGTGACATAAAAGAGGTGTAAAAAACTACTCATGTTTAAATACGATTTTACCATCTGCAGATACTTTCTGAATCAGATATTATGAGAAACCCACTCTGGCACACGTACGAAGGTCGCTTTCCTACTATCAGGCAAGTCGAGTAAAGCTTGTATAGGTGATATTAGTATCAATCTCAACAAATGAGCCATATAATTGCTTAGGTCATATCCATGGATGGTTGAAATTAATTGTTCTTTGTATGGTTGAAACTAATACATCTTCTGCTCCTGCGCGGTGTGGTCTTGCAGATGATTGATGATCAAGACTTGGGGTTCTTTGCCAATTTACTTGGCATCTCTATATATGTTCTGGTGATCGCCTACCATTACGTCATAGCTGACCCAAAATATAAAGGCAACTGAGAATCAAAATTATGTTTGTTTCTTACTTATAGAGATGGATTGAACTGCTAAAAAATATATGACCTTAAATGACATATCAAGTCAGTTTTGTTATATGGCAGGAGGAATAAATTAACAGAGGAGGAAGAGTAAATAGAAAACAAGTATAGTCATGTTTTACAGTAAATCAAACGTCAAAGTACATTTTAACTTTGGTTAACAGTCCTCAGTGTTATCCAAGTAGAATAGACTTGATATTCATTTCTTTAATTTAAGTTTTTTTCCTCATGGAATTGTTTAGGTATTCTTTCGTTTGCTTAAAGGTTGTGTAGCTATTAAGAATCCCTGCGTTTTCACTTTATACTTCTTTCATATATGAATGGTTACATTTTTGTTTTTATTCAATTGTGTTCATAATCCTTCATTATCTTTAATCATGTTTACCTTGTATGTATGTCTATTAAAAATAGTTTGTCTAGTCCTTTACAGTGATCATTGTAACCTGTTTAGATTCATTACTTTTGTGTTAGAAAGAGAATATGTATTCTTTTATGGGCAATATTTTGTTTATTAACTTTTCTGGGTGAGTTTGCATTTTTCATTGTCTACCACTGTTGTGAGTCTTTATTAATGAAGAAGGTAAAATCAATGATAAAATATGAGGCCTTGCTGACATTGAGAGTTCATGTTTTAGGGGGAAAAAAACCTTACCAACCAACCACATCTATGAAGGTTGTTCATAGTTATGAACAGCTACTGTCAAACTGCTAAAAATTATTATTCATTTTTAGCTTGGCCATATAGTGTTGTATATTGGCATCTTCTTTGGTTCATAGATAACACATTAACTGTACCACCATGTAGAAGGAACTGCCTAAGAGTTATTTAGTTGAATGGCCTACATAAAAGTCCTTAATCCCCAGGCTTTCAAGCATGCATATATTTGATAAAAATATTGACAATCAAGGGCAATAACAGCAACACTTCATTTACCTTATCCGCTCTCTATCATAATGTAATGCACTAATATTATTTGGTGGAGTATTATGAATTCTACATAAGAATGTGCTACCTCCATGTACAAACTCTTTTAAACATTGTGATTTAACCAAAATTGCAAGGCACAACATATAGTGGCGTCCTTCATGACTAGACTCTTGTAAACAATGTGCTTTAAACAACATTTTAAGGCATGCGCGAAATCGCCTGCTCGACTGCTAGTTACTCATGAATGAAACCAAGACTTCTATAAGAAGAACCCGAGTAACATAAATATAAAATAAAGACTGATAAATCTAGGGAACAAAAAAGTGTTTGAAGAATTATAGGTAGAGATTTCATCAGTGCTAAAACCAATTATAGGGTCATAAACAGGTCACAAATACTTATTAAATGAGTTCAAGCTAACGCCATTCATAAAAAGTGTCCAAATTGTAGAACTATTTTTGTAAGGATATGTTTGTTCAATCTTTCTTTTGTAGAAGCCAGTTCAAGGAGTCAAGATCCATGATTATATGTACTCGTTAGATCTTATAATTAAAAATATAGTATAGTAATACAGTCGAGCAAGTTTATTGTAAGAGAGATTTTTCTTTAAGAGGGCGGGTTGCATCGAAAACAAAATGAAAACATGATTATTAATCCAAGATAATTTTCGTTAGAGACACAATTGAAATTGCTTCAAAATCCACTAAAAAAACAATTAGAATAAGCGAAAAGCAAAAGTATATGGTTCTACCTTCTCCATATTTTAAAAATAGTGGAGGCCAATCCCCTACATCAATAAGGTCTGACTCTTGCAAAAGTGTCTCTTCCTGAAACCCCCACAAGTAACTCCAAATACGATTTGATAAGCCTCAACCTCCTAACCCCGGCAATAAAATAAATTATAGGCGATGATCGATGCAGGTGGTATTAATCATGTTCCTCCAGAGGATGCATCGAAGCATATTTGGATAAAGGTTTACCAAAAACTCCCAATGATTAAGGAAGCAATCATCCGAGAAAAGAGAAAACCTAAATGCGTATCAGTTGCACTCCGTTGCCACTGTACATAAAGATCTTTAGTCCGATTCAGTTTTTTTTTTATGCTCATGCTCCTAAGAAGTTTCTGAACCATTTCGTTTCCAATGTTCATAGGTACATTTGTATTTCATTTTCGATATTCACGTCATATAATTGAAATGCAACTGCCATTTTTATGCCTTCGTTTATCTGCATAATGAGATTGTTGGTAGCCTAATCGAGATATGGAAACATGATTTATTTGCATTAAAGCAACCTGGTACTCTTCTTTACTCCTCTTTCTTAAAAACCCTTATAATATATAGCGTATTTGACATCAGCCAAATACCCATCAAAAAATTTGTGCCACGGAACAACAGCCTTCCCTCCAAATTTAGCTTATCAAAAGCCTAATAAAAAGCCCTAATCAAACTGCAATTTCGGCCACAAAATATGGATAATAAAATAACATAAACCCTAAGACAGAGAGCTGTAATTTCAGAAATTACATTTTTCCTCCATTAATGGCAAAAGTATTTTCTCGGATGGTAATCAAGAAATGGATCCCAGATCAAAATTTTCATGCTCCAAGAGAGGGATTTGATAGAGAGAAAAAAAATCCGTTTACAGGTGCTTAATCCCTTAAATCTATGGAACTCGATTGCGATCCTTGAATCTCTGAAACTGGAATTAGGGTTTAAGGCATTTACTATGAACTCGAATATGAGAGAGAGAAAGAAAATTTGCAAAGAAAGAGAGAGAGAACTCGCAAAGCAGATTCAGAAGAAAAATAAAAGTTGGAATTCAACTTGAAGATCAGAGGCAGAGATTTACAGAGCATACACAGATATTTACAGAGCATACCTTTTTGCTGCGAGGGAAGAAAGAAGGTTTGATTAAAACTTTCAAAGGGGAGGGAGGTTTTTAGTTTTATTTAAGTGAAGTTTTGAGTCCGGAGGAGTGAAGTTTTATTAGGCTTTGAGGTTTAAACATGAATTACCATAGCTGCCCCTCCGAGATATCCACAGCACATCCCGACTCCTCTTTGTCACTAGACATAAGACAGATTTGTCCAAAGTTGCAAAAATACCGCCCCGATTTAATACAAATATTGGGTCAGGGGGCTTTATAAGCAAGGAGATAATTTTGTAACCTCAAAGAGATTTTAATATGATTTATATTTTTGGTGTTGGAAGGATGTGGGGCCATGAACCAAAACTCCAAAATAATAGAGATTCCGAGAGAAAGAGAGAGAGAGAGAACTTTTGCACCAAATATATTTGAAAGATCTTTTCGATTTTTTTATCTCTTCTACGGCCCATTTTGTTAAAAACACCAATAGTTCATAAAACTTAGTTAAAACTTCTTACAAAACAATCAAAATTCTACCAAAAGTAATAAAAAAATAAAAAAATATGGAATTGCCGGACTTAAATCTTCCCGCCAATGAGGATGATGGATATAGTCTTATTGACTTAAATAATCCGGCGATTAATGATGATTTTGTCGATAAAAACTTGATTGAGGTATGTACTACTAAAATTAAATTAGTTGTTTTAGATTAATATGCTATAAGATTTTTCAAGCTACAATAATCAATACCAATGCGTATTTAATTGAGTTTCGCATATTCGACGCTAAAATATCTCTCAAAAACGTAGTTTAGTTCGAAAAAATTGTAGTTTTACTTGATTCTTGTTTTACCTATTTCTAATTAATTGTGTAAATCATGTTTAAGCTTGAAACTAATAGTATTTGATTGGGTTAATAGTGTTTAAATATATGTGAACTTGATATGGGTATACAACCATTTTATGTTAGGAACACATTGGAGATGCAATACCATGTGATGCGGATCCATTTTTACCTCCAATTGTGGATTTCTCCAAGAATCACAACTTATTACTTATAGCTTATACTCGTATTTATACTATATTATCTAAAATGTTTTTATCGCAGATATTTGATACTCGTGATGAGTTATTGCAATAGGTTCGAGATACCGCAAGGAATGTGAATGTTGTGGTTGTTACGAAAGATTCCAGCTTAGGGGAATACAAGTATATATATTTGCGGTGTGAGCGTGGGAGAGTTTACCGTCAACACACTAAAAAATAGTTAAAAGATCACGAAAGAAAAAGAAGTAGTGCAACAAGAGTGTGTAAATGTCCGTTTGAATTAAGGGGTTCGGTTACTGGACTAGAAAAAAATGGGAACTCAAAGTTGCAAATGGTTGGCACAATCACCCAACTGCAGAACGTTTAGAAGGCCATCCATACGCTGAAAGGTTGAGACCAGAAGAGTTAGAAACATTAATTTCGTTGGCGAAATCAGATGTGGCACCGAGATATTATTTTAGATGTAATTAAGGAAAAATTTCCTTATAACGCATCAACGATATAAACAATATATAATGCCTTGAGGAAGTGGAGAGATGACCAACAAGGCAGAAGATCCGAAATGCAACTGGTGCTTAATCACCTTGATAATGTTAGTTATCGCGAATGGCACACGGTCGAGGAAGAATCCAATCGTGTGGGTTCAATATATTGGGCGAATCCGGTGGGAATGAATCTTGGGAAATGTTTACCTTTAGTATACATGATGGACTGCACTTACAAGACAAATGAATGGAGGAAACCCTTATTAGAGATCGTCGGTGTTACTTCAAGAGGTCAAACTTTCCTGCATAGTCATTATTTCATGGAAGATGAGAAACAACCAACATACCAATGGGCATTGGAACGTTTCAAGACATGCTTTAATGAAGATGAAATCCCACATGTCATTATTACTGACAGAGAATTTGCATTGATGAATGTTATTGCTAGAGTGTTTCCTACGACAAAACACATGTTGTGTCGTTTTCACATTTGCCAAAATGTAAAGGCCAATGCTAAGAAAATGTTTACCAAGGAAAAGGAGAATGATGACTACCCTAAGTTCATAAGATTCAAAGATTTGGTTGAGAACTCATCTAGTGAAGTATAATACCTACAGAATTTAAGAGAGCTTGAAAGTTCTTCTTGGTCAAGATACCCTTCCGCTATGGAATACGTTCGACAACATTGGCTTAATCCATTTCGACAACGCTTTGTATCCGCCTGGGTTGATCAATACATGCATCTAGGTAATTATACGAGCAATAGAGTTGAAAGTGCACACTCCAAATTGAAAAGAGCATTGCGGACTAGTAATCTCACATACAGTAAAACTTGGAAGAAAATAGATGGTCTTTTTCACTCAGAGCACACTCAAATATACATTTCTTTTGAGAAAAGCTTAACTACTGTTATGCATGAATACAAGGGGCCCTTGTTTGCAAACTTGAAGAATATAGTATCTAGAGAGGCGCTTGACTTAATAGTGGATGAGGTACATAGGGAAAAAGAAATTGGCCTTGTTACCAAGGAAGATTGTGGTTGCCAACTTCGACGAACACACGGTATTCCATGTGCTTGCGAGCTTTTCATTTTGGCACAAGTTGGGGCTTTTATATCGATGGAATCAGTTCACCGCCATTGGTTCCAACTATCCACAGTTCCCATTTCATCATCTGCTAGTCATGTTAGTGTTGATCTCCAATTGACATTAAACAAATTTGGAATGACTAATGAAGCTGGGAAACACGCTCTTCTTCTAAAACTTTTAGAGTTGGCACACCCTGAGTCGACTTCGTTGGAAGAACCCGGTCGCGGTTATATACCGAAGGGTAAGCAAAAGAGTAAGAAAAAATGTGGCGTGAACACAAGTAACAAGAGAGATCCTTCGAACTGGGAGCGCATTCTTGGGACCCAAGAAAGTGTGAAGAAAACATATAAGAAGGCGAGATTGAATGATGTTGCGGGAAAAAAGAAAAAATCCATCCCCCAAAAATTGATGTCATTAGGGGGAGTTTCAAATAATGACATGGTTGCAAGCAGTAGTATTGTTAAAGCAAGAGAGACGAGCACACAAGAAGAAGACCCTACTCTTTCGTTGTCTGGACTTGATCTAATGCTTGAATTTCTAGAACGAGGCACACGTAAGAAGGATCCAGCGTTAGTAAATCGTTTTCCAGATTTTATGCATGATATAATAATTTAGGATGCAATAAATGTCGAGCCGGATGGAAATTGTGGTTTTCGGGGTATTTCAAGAATGATGTTAAATAAGGAGAGAGAATGGTTAGAAGTTAGGCGACAAATGTTATGCGAGCTTGAAGCTGTCCCACAAGAGAAGATGTACAATAAGTTATTGACTAAGGATTGTTTTGAGAAACTGAGAGATGCATTAAGTTGGTTTGATGAAACAAAAGTTGCACCACCGGAAAAGTACTTTGTCATACCGGATATGCTACATTTGGCCGCGACAGCATTTAATATAGTAATTGTATTGTTGAGTGACAATCACAATCACACTCATAAATATGCTAATATGACATTTCTCCCATTAAGAGATACTAAGGGTGAACCTCCAGGTGAGTATGATGTGTTTGGTAAGGGATACATAAGTGGGAATCATTTTGTGGTGTTGGAACTTAAACATGGTTGTCCACTGCCAAATTTGCATCCTTCGTGGGAAAGATATCATGACGAGAGTGCACCCACATTTCTCCATCCATACATTGCGCGCTTTGAAAGTTACAACTATGTGTTTAGTTCCGTGGGAGGAGCTTTATAAGCAAGGAGATGTTTTTGTAACTACAAGGAGAATAGAAACTAACTTTCCAGATTCATACTTTTTTGTATTGGCTGAAACACATGTTACATATTTCCAGAATTTCTGCAATCTATAGAGTAATAACTGTGATGCTATCTATCAAGAATGTATACTAGACATAGATTTGGACTTTCTTAGTTGGTTGATGTTTCATTCTTATTTATGAGTAAGTGGTCAAGGGTTAAAGTTTTGGCAAAAATAAATAATAATAGAAACAAGCATGATTTTCCCTGCCGAATGATCATTTTTTTCCTCTGCACCACATAAGCCGGCATTCAAAGAAGATCCATTTGTGGTGTGGAATCTGAGGGAGGGACCGGAGGGTCTATAACCATTTAATAGCTCTTGGCACTCTTGGTTTTGCATTCTTCCTTGTGACCTTCAAAGCTTGTAAAGAAAGTAAATCACTGTAGTTGCAGTCTGTACTGATTTTAATTTTATTCATGACATCTTGTATCCATCTACAATCTTTCAGAGCTTGCAACTATGTACCTTTCTTAGCTCAGTAACTTTGGTTTTGAACATTTGATACTCTATATGACTCAATCAGAAAGAAGTCCCATAATGTAGTAGCTATATCCCATTAACAAGCAGCAGGTGATTGAGTGGTTCAGAATTACTTTATGTGAAGCAGTGGCATATTGTAGTGTGTTGAATGTGGTGCTAAATGAATTCATGTACAGGTATTACATTGGACCAGGTTTTCCAGCTGAAGACTCGAATTTGCTGGGAATTGCTTTGTGCCAAATCCATTCCATTCTGCTTTGTTTAGGGCCAACCTCCAAAATTCCCCAACTGATCTGATGATACTCCCCTTGCTGAAAAAAACCATGGTTGCAGGGGGGAACATTGGCTTCAAGATATGGTCAAGGAAATAATTCAAGATGGTGACTGGAGTATTCCTTTGACTAGGCATAGATCTGAAGCAATGAGTAGGGATAAGAAGGATAAACTAGTTTGGAATTTAAATAATGATGGTAAGTTTACAATCAAGACAGCTTGGAAGGCAATTAGAAAAGCGAACTCAACTATACATGAGCTGCCAACTATATGAATATAAAAAATGAGCTACAATCATTATACATGAGCTACAAGCAAGTAAATCAGGGATCAAGTTGGCTCGCTCTTAAGAAAGAAACCAGTAAGTCATTCTTCAATATCTCCCAGACACAATATGTTGAATCTAGATGGGTTCGAACCATCATCTTCTTGCATGGTGAGTGCTCCTTCCTCTTTAAGCTATAGATTCATGGTAAATGTGAACATTTTGTTCTTAAGAAGCCAGAGAAAAAACCATTGATTACTAACCATTGAATACTGTTCAACCTGGCAACGTAATTCCAATTGAGCAAGAATGCAAGGGTAATTCAAACCAATTTTACTATTTTAGCTATAGTACCAATCTAACTCTATTGCAACTGTACTAAATTTGGTATACCTAAAAAATCTTGCTCATTATATGAAATCCAATATTCAAACAACAAAAACCTGCCAAATCTCAAATACCACATAAAACAGATTCGTCATGAAAAGAAATTATATTCTGTAAAATGGTATAGTATATAATTAACAGCTCGCAGAACATACCTTCTCAACAAGAGTCGACTCTGGTGAAAGGTTTTGGGCAATGACCCACATCAAAAGATCTTTTGAACTAGAATAATAAAAAGGACATGAACATAAACAATTAGTTATAGTGGAAAAAATACTTCCCAAGGATAAGTGGGAGACCCTGAGAAGAGTTGTAATAAAAAGATACTCACGTTAGTATTCTCCGTGGTTTGTTCTCAACTGTTACGACCGCTGCGCTTAACCGAAGTTCAAGCATCTTCTGGGTTGCACTTAGAACTGAATCGGTTGGTGAGACTGTTACCATTATGAGAATAATCACATATTCAATTCAGTGATGAAATTTCGTGCCTTCCACAATCCTACAAAAATATTAGGTTGATAATATATTGAAAATAATAAGGATATTACCTACTTTGAATATATTATCAATGAAAGAATTAGGACCTGTACATCCAACAATGAAAAACTTATGATATAATAATACTTTTGAGAGGAGTAAAGTGAAAAATAGTTGTTAACCTTACATTCTAAGACTGTCAAATAAATACATATAGCATAAAAGGTAGGAATAAATGTAACACACTCCACCAAACTGATACTGAGTTCCCCCAATGTCTTTCCACACCTTCAACAGCTGCGGCAATGGTTTTTCCTTTCTCTGCTGCACTTTCCATACGTGCAATAGCATCGTAGAGACACTTTGCTATGTCAAGTAAGGCAATGACCTCACCGTTCTCCACGACGGGCAAATGTCTGAATTTTCCTGCAAACAAATTTTGGATTACGGTAACAGGAAAAACTTTGCAAGCAAACAACTGCTAGTAGCCAAGGTTTCGATAATAGTTTAAAGTCCCCCAAGACATGCTGACAGGATCTGCTAGCATTTCGTTGTAGTCCTAGAGACGTATAATGTTGGAATAATAATGTGTGATCTAGATGACAACCTCCAACAATCACTACAAGATACTGTTTTTTTCACGCCTCTAAAGACCTGACTCTATCTGTCATAGGATATTACCTAGCACCATTTTTGCAGGGCTTCCACAGCCAATGTGTCCGAAAGAACAAAGATTGGGTTCCTTGTCATAACTTTTGAAACAGGTGTCTCATCAACATTTAACTCGCGAGCGATGACTCTTGTTGCTATATCCTTCAATCACAAACACCTTAGAGTTACAAAAAATAAACAAAATAGAAACATAAACATTGAGTAATAGCTGATCTACTAGAAAAACTAGCGCAACAAAGCAAACCCAACCTTGTCTGTTAGAATTCCACATAGTAAAGCGTTTGAGTCAGTTAACAATAAAGCATCAACAAAAACCTGCCAAATCTTGCTCAATATATGCTTATTTGATCGGGCTTAGTTGCCTTGTAGGTGGTTTTGAGCTTCCTAGTAGGAGGCCTAACTTTCTGGAACACCTGAGGGAACTTGATGTCTTTCTTGTGAAATTGCTTAGTGCTTTCTCTCTTGCATAGCTTAGCAGGAATTGTTGTTGTTTTGATAATTTGGATGCAGGGAAACCTCACTCTGTGTCGTGAAGCCAACTCAGTGTACATTTGCTCCACACTGCCATTTAGAGTGGTGTCACGGTACTCCTTGTACATGTTGTGGTAACCAGTTCGGCTTTGGTAGCGCAACCAAATACCATAGTTCTTGATCTTTGTAGGATTCTTCTCAAATACTGTACAGACTATATATGCTTCATTAGAAACACTTAAAATTAGATGAGTTCATTTAACATTAACACTATCCATTGCAATGTATAGTTAAGCAGAAATTGTAACATTTCCATCTGTGAGATCATGTTGGGGATATATTTTTCCAAGTAAATCAACTCTTTATCATTTCTCCTATCCTCTCAAATTGGGGGACAAAAGAAATGACATGTCACCGAGAATTTTTTCAACATAAATGTGCTAAATCTTTGCTTTCGAACACCTTTGTCGGCTAAGAAACTTTGTTTACATAAGAAATTTACATAGCATAATGAAATTTACATAAGAAACTTTGTTTTTCCTAACACATTGCAACTCCAAAACCAGTATATTTTCTTGAGAGAGGTTACCGCATAATAATCTGCTTCCATTAGTAGAGTGTCTTCTATGATTGTACCCTCTGATATACAAGATCGAAGCCTAACTACTGAATGATGAATTTTGTAGTTCTGTTAAAGAGAAAAATGAGTTTGTGAAGGAATTTAACAAGTGCTTACTACGTACTTACATAACAGCAAATACCCTGAACTGTATTTTGGAATATTAGTTGTCTGTTTAAAAAATGAAGTGGTATATTTTCTACAGGGATTTTACCTTGATTACGCATCCCTCACCAATAACACTATCAGTTACATCAGCATCAAGAACGGTCATAAAAACTGCATCAAAGTAGTTCATGTTCAGGAACATATGGACAAGAAAAATCTACCTTCATTGCTTTCAACTGCTCTCCTTTTGGTTTCTCTGCAAATTCAATTATGCGGCCTTCTTCGTCAATCTTCATTAGGCCAAATGCAGTGGCACGTTTTTCATCCATCGGTAGAGCAGCCACAATTTGTTTTAGAGAAATCACCTCTTCTGATCACGATTTTACAGAGAAATGTATTTACAGCAACCTAATCGATTCAGCTTTGTAAAAGAGAAACGGATTTTAAGAGAGAGATAGAGATTTACTCCAGGGGAGATAGAGTTCTCATTTTTATTTTGTATGATTTTGGGGGATTTATGTGGTTGGATAATTAGTTTGTTGATGGGCCACATCCTTGCACTACCAAATAATAAACTAGCTTTAAATCTCCTTCTAGTTACAAAAAAATCTCCTTGCTTATAAAGCTCCCCATTGGGTCAAGCAATGTTTTGATCCCCATTAGCTCTAAAAACCTCTTTTTACAGTTTTGCGCGCCTTAAATTTGATCCAAACACCATTTCGCGCGTAAGAGAAGTTCAAAGTTTCAAATTAGGGTTTTGTTCGCCCAAATCTCATCTCCACCTTTTCGAACTCAAATCTGAAAGTTTCAGAGCTCGATCGATCGAAGAAACCCTAATGTCGACAATCAAAGCAAGTAGGAAGAGAGGTGTGGAGTCCGAAACTCTCAGATCCGATAAACGCATGAAGGAAGACGACGATTTCGATCCAGATCTATCTAGGTAACTGTTTTCATCATTTTGATGATTGATTCTTCGAGATCTGTCGATTAAACTCGTTTGATTTCATGGATTTCAGTGATATCAAAGGTATCATCTCGGCGTTGCAGCAGATCAAGGACAAAGCTCAAAAGGACGGTCAGAAGAAGAATGAGGAGACGATTGGAAGGTAATTGCGTTTGTTTTGATGATATTTGTGTGAATTTGAGGTGTTTTGAGTGTGATTGGAACCTGTGATGGAGAATTTTGGTGTTTGATTTGCTTGTAGATCTCGGATTAGGTCAAAATCTTTTTAATATGTATAGTTACACACTGTTGTAGTCTGATTTGATATGAATTTGTACTTGTTTGGTCTGTGTTTGTCTAGGAAATGTATGATTCGATGAGTTTATGGTTTTGAATCAATGACTGATCGTGTTTATTCGGAATTAAGTTCTTGTTTGGCTGAGTTTTAATCGTGTTAGTTTGATGATTCAAAACTGCTTGTTTCTCTTTGTTTTTTTTTTGTGCCACATGAAAGTTCTGTTTACCGATTAGTAGGTATTTTCATCAGTAATTTCGGCTTTGTTGTCAAATCTATTGAATTACTCAATAGGTCACTGCTAAAATTGCTCTTCAGCATTAGTTTTGTGAAATCCCCCCCCCCCCTATGCAATCACTTTGCACGACAGGGCTAGAATGCATTTCTTTTCTTATGATTTTGTTATGGATGGTGTAGTTAGAGTTGTTGACTTGTAACTGACGGTGATGCATTATGCATGTGTAACAGTGTGGCAGCAGATATCAAGTGTATGCTTGATGATGCAAAGTCAAAGCTTGAGAAGGACAGGTACGAGAAAAGGTGTAACAATTTCTTTAGGCTATCATTGCGGTTCTTCGATTTGTTCTCTAATGTGGTCTATCTTGTACTCTTATTACAGACAGAATTTTGTAAAAGCACTTTCAAAGAGCTCCAAAGAGGTATTAATAGTATTAACCCATTAATGAATAAAGTAGATGTTTGATTTTAAAGGTTAATTGATTATATTCATTGTTCGGATTACAGTGTGAGGTGTACCTGAAGGATGAGTCTGCCAAGTTCCAGGCTCTTTACGATAAGTTTTGCAAGGAGAAAATTGCACATTTGCATGCCTTCAAAGGTAATTTCTATAAACTACTTATCTGATGTAGAGTACAGTTTAAACAAACAGGACCTCTATATCCTAGATAAGCGCATCTGTCTACCTTGTTGCAATTAAATGCATATTGATTGCTGCGTGTATAAACTAATTAATAACTATGAATATAATTGTATTGATTATGAAAGCTAAAATTCTGGCTTCATTGAACATTTATTTTTGTATGCCGAAGGTTCTATGATCTGACAAAACTAAAATTACAGACTGAAAATTTAATTTTTAGCTGTAAAATCTGGAAAACAATGGGGAAAAAAGTTCATTCCCCATGAAAACTTAATTCAGTTTTGTTCAGTTATACTTCTATCCAATCAAAGTTTGAAAACTTAGAATCATCAGTACCATTTTCGGGCTCTGAATCACTCAATACATACTTCACCGCCTCCCTGTTCCCTTATGCGACCTTTGCCTTGGAGCAGCAATTTCTTCATTGTTAAAAGCTGAGCCTGAAGCAGAAGAATCTGACAGTTCTTCACTTACCATAAGCAAAACCCCCACCTGTTTCTTTTCTAGTGTCGACCCACTTTTTTTATTTTTTAATAGGAGATGGTCCCATTTTCCTTGCCTTCTTCACTGGTGAGACCCCATCATTCTCGATTAGCTTCAAAACACCGATGATAACCTTTTGGCCCTTAGCTGTTTGCTCTCTTTGGTTTGCGAATCAATGGTACGCTCAAGTGACCCTTCACAGTATAGGCCTTACAGTTTGTGTTCTTGTTCTTATTTATATATTATGTTCATCACATTGTTTGTGATCTGATTGTGACATTGTCAACATGAGTCCGCCCTTGATGGTAGCAATACCGTTCACAAGGCCAACCTGTTATAATTGGCCATCATTCTCACTCACAGAAACCTCTCACATTTTGCCAAGTTTTTTCCAGAATCCTGTAGAACGTCTTTGGCTTGGATCTGGAAGCAGATGAGAGGTAAAAATTTGTGTAATCAAGGAAGGATTTCACGAGAACACATTACCCATTCAAATCAACCATCACCGTCTTGCTTTTCATCAGCGCCACTACATTAGCTTCAATGTAGGTCATATTGAACTTAGCCAAGTCTGGCGTGAATGTTATTACAGTCCAGTTTTTGTTGTCCTTTAACTTGGTTATAGTTGGATCAGATTGTGTTCCCATGTTTTTCATAAAGACCTGCCTGTACTTCGGCTTCCGCTTCCTATCAGCGGTCTGAATCACAAACGCTTCCGAAACAGTATTCGTAATCTTCTTACCGTACCCAATCCTCCCACCAATTTTCCTCTTTTCCCTTTCATCATAATTTACTCGTCAAAAAATGCTCAAAAATCATCTCAGGAACATAAACCCTTTTTCTTGATGAATATCAACCGGAAACCCATCACCGGTATTATAAGCACTAATACTTCTGCTCGACATAAATATTGACTTTAGCAGAATCTATCTTCTGGTCCCTCTGTTGTCGACAGTGTTGTCGAGGATATCGTCAAAGATCCAGGACTTAGGTGACAGGACTGTTAACCATTTTGTTGTACTTATGCACCCAGAGGGTTTGTGTCTGTTTTTCAATTGAGCCGATGTAGGTGTTGGGTGAACATCATGAGTATGCAAGTTCTGTAGATATTTTACCGAATTTTGATTACTTTTAAATCAGCATTGCTTAGCTTCCCGTGACATTTCCAATGCTTGTATTTATGGGTATGACATGGTTGATTCATTAACTTTGCCTGGTATAAATAAACATTGACTAAATTTTGTATAATGATATGAGCTTTGAGGTTAAAATGGTAAAGACTCCATCAATTTTATTGTCTCATCTGAAGTATGAAACCAGGGGTGTCAATGGATCGCAAGGATCATAGATATGCAATTGGTTTACCTTTGAAAATGTTGAAAACCTGATCCTGTTAAATAGAAACGAAAGCCTGACACCCGATCCATTGACGGCTCCATAAATGAGAGGAGATAATGAAGAAGATGGTAGTCTTCTCATCATGGTCTATCCTTGTTGCATATGTAATTATCTGTTACTTTTGCATGTAATTTCTCGAATGTAAGCTTGCTGCAATGAAATGCTTATTGATTGCTTTGTTTAAAAAAAAGTAATTGTGAATTGAACTTTATGGGTACGTTGTTCATACTTTATTCATTTTTTTTCTTGTATGCTGAACGCTCTGATCTGAACCAAACTCAAATTACAAAGACTAAATTTTTTAGTTTTATGTTGTAAAATCTGAGATATAATGGGGAAAGAAGTTCTTTCCCAAATTAAATTCCTAGAGTTTTTTTCTCTTTCAGTTATACGACTATATATCAAAGTCAGAAATCTTAGATTCGTCGGTACCATTCTCGGTCTTCGAATCGCGCAATACATACTTTGCCGCTTGCATGTTTCCTCTATGTAGCCTTTGGCTTTGAGCAACTACTACTTCATTGCTAGAGGCAGAGGCAGAGGCAGAAAAACCTGATAGTTCTTGACTTACCGTAGGCGAAATCTACACCTGTTTTTTTTTTTTTTTTTCTAGTATCAACCCGCACTTTTTGTTAAAACTTAAAAGTAGATAGTTTCATCTTTGTTACCTTCTTCACTGGTGCTTCAAAACATCGGTGATAAGCTTTTGGCCCAAAAGTTGTTTGCTCGCAGGTCCTCTTTTAATTCGTAGCTGCTGTGGGTTTAACATTCCTTTCTTCCCCGTTTAGTGTTTTGTACAATTTCTGGCCACTTTTGTTTTAGTGTCACATCATCTTCCCACTTTTGTTTGTTGCCTTCACAATTGGTGTGATGAACTACACTAAAAAGGACGGAATCTTGAGAAGTGATGGCCAAAATGAATGACTAAAGTTGATCAGCAGACCCTTGATGTGGGATTTATCATGATCTCATAAAATGGCCTGTTCTTAATGACTTCACACTGTCGTAATCTTTCCTATGTTGCAATCCTAGAATTTGCTTAATGATTTGAATTTCAGCATTATCCATTATTCGTCTATGGCTCGCTTCTCTCGCATACAGTAATTTACCTCTCAGAAGGAATGCACCCTAATAGTTACGGCCATACAGCAAACAACTGATATTCCCACCATTCCAAGGGACTGAACCGAATCTCCTTCTATCAAGATTAGCGTACATTTGTCAGAAGTCCAACCCCGTCATTACTGGCATCCTCAAGCTTAGTAGTGCCTGTGATCGTATGTCTTTTGGCCCCATCAATTTTCTTTAAATCTTACTCTGCTTAAGATCTGCCCAAGATATGAGACTTTACACCTTTCTAGACTTGGTAATTTTTTTCAAGAAATCCTGTGAGAGCTCTGATTCAAAACTGGATGGCAGATAGTCAAGGTCTCTTTGGCATGAGAATCAAAGGCTGGGTTGTCAACATGAGCACCGATAAACACCCACAAGTGACCTTTTACAGTATGGGCCTTATTGTTTGCATTCTTGTTCTTCTTATTTACTATAATTTTGTGCATAGTTTGCACTCTGATTTTGAAACCTAGTCAACATGAGTCCGCCCTTGATGGTATAAATCCCATTCACAAAGCCCACCCCTTGAATTTGTCCATCACTTGCACTCACACAGACCTCCCACCTTATGTTAACTTTCTCCAAAATCTCAGGGAGCGGCTCTGGTCTGGATCTGGAAGCAGAAGAGAGGTTAAAATTAGTGTAATCAAGAAATGATTTATGGGAACACATTGCTCATTCAACGCAACCTTCACTGTTTTGCTGTGGCATGCGTTCAGCTATATCTCCTACCAGTTTTTTTATTAGCGACGCATCACTTTCATTTCAGTTTTTCCTTTTTCTTTTTTTGAGAAAGGAAGCTGGGTTTAGTTACGTAAACTCTTCTTCTTAGAGACTTGCTTATACTTCTTCCGTTTCCCATCGGCGGTCCGAATCTTAAACTCCGCCAAAAAATTCATAAACTTCATACCATACCCCTTTTCCCTACAATACAAATGCCTAAAAATCATCTCAAGTACGTAAACCCGTCTTCTTGATGAATCTCAACTGGAAGCCCATCACCGGTAATATAAACACTAAGAATTCTGCTCAACATCGATATTGACTTTAACAAGAATCCATCTTTAGGTCCCTCTGTTTGTTCTTGGCAGTGTTGACGAGGTTCTCGTCAAATATCTTATAGGAACCATTTTGTTGTTCTTGTAGGGTTTGTATGTGTTTCTCGATTAATCCGATGTAAGTATCAGGTGAACATTATGATTATGCATGTTCTGTAGATATTTTGCCCATTTTGGATTACTTTTAAAGCAATATTGCATACCTTTCTGTAATGTTTCCAATACTTGTGATTATGACATAGTTGGTTCGTTAACTTTGCCTGATAGGGATAAAGTCGGTAAATATTAACTAAATCCAGGGGTGGAGCTAGGGGGGATCAGTGGGGTCATTAACTTCCGTCAACTGCGACATTTTTTTAATGTTTGAGATTTTTTTTGGTAATAGGTTAAAATTTACACCACTCAGAATTTGACAGTATAATAGTAGTGGTTGAGTTTATTTCTTTTTACAGCATGGTCAGTGGTTCAATTCCTCTCTCCAACAATAATTTTTCATGTTTTTTTTTAGCAAACCATCAGATTATCATTACTTCTAAGGCTCCAATGTACTTTTTGCAGGTAATCATTAGCTTTTATAAACTTAAATAAAAGGTGTTTGTATTATAGTTATCCAATAGAAAAAACACAAAAACACCATTAGTGTACCTTCAAAAAAATTCTTGGAGACTCCCACTCCCGAGCCTCCAAACTTTTCTTTGACCTTACTGAACTCAAGTCTATTGTTACAATATGAGCTATGAGGTTAAAATGCTAGAGATTTTATTGATTTTTATTGTCTTATCTGAAGTATGAGATTCAGGGTGTGAATGGCCAGGATACCAATCATAGATTTTTTTTGAAAGGTAGTAGTGAGAGGAAAATAGTGAAGAAGATAGTAGCCTTCTCATCATGGTCTGTCCTAGTTGCATATATAATTATCTGTTACTTTTGCATGTGATTTCTCGAATGTGAGCTTGTTGGTACATTCAACTAAATTATTGACTTCTGGTTTATAAAGAATACAGTGTTAAAATCCTGTAGTTACCATAGGTGATAAAGAAAATGATATTCTTACATTTTATAAATTGTAGGTAAAGTTCCACGGCTAGTATATAGCTGCATTTTAGCCATTTTTTACATCTATTTTCCAACTCAACCACGCACCAATAGCAAGTCTTGGAGTTATCAACACATTTATGTAGCTCGTAGTTGTCATGTCTGAGTTGCTCTTTTCAGATAAGTAAATTGAAACACTGAGGGTCATTTTACGAGTGAAAACTCTGAATTGGTTTATAGTTAATATTGTTGAAGCACCAGTTCTTTTGTGTTGTGTTTAAGCTTACTATGTTAATATGTTGCTGCTATTCCACAGATATATTTTCCAAATTTGAAGATGAAAAGGAGAAGCTGTTTGCTCGCTATGAACAACAGAGTCAGTACAAAACTCTCTTCATGTTCGATTCTATCTATTGTTAATCTTGGCAGCGACTGAATGATGAAACTTGGTATGCTTTGCAGGGAAGAAAGAGAAAAATATGCTATCTGAGTTGGAGAAGTCCTTTGCAGAAAAAGTTGCTGCTGCGGAGGATTCTCTAAAGAGAAAGAAAAAGGTATATGCATTTAAAGAGCCAACAACAGGTTTCAATTCCAATTTTTTTTTCATTTCCACGACTAAATAATATATTTTCTGAAAACACAGGACGACAAGTGTTTCAATATGTTGCGGAAATCGCTAGGCACGTTTCTGGGTAGTGGCTCTGATGAAGACTTCCCAGCTGATGATTGAAGTTTAGAAAGTTAGAATCGATATACATCTCGCTCTTACAAGATCAAATGGGACAGTTTCCTCTTGACCCCTTAAGAATTCACAGTTTTACATGTTTCCACAATTGGTTGCAGAAAGCAAAGGATTTAACCAAACCTTTTACAGTTCTGTTCTGCCAGTTGCGTTGGCTTGTTAGAGCAATCTATTAGTGATTCTTTGATGTCCAACCTCCCTACATTCTCTAGTCTGTAACTTCTGTTCTGTAAACATTTTGAATATAAAAGATAAAGAAATTGAGAACTTTACTAATAACTTGAGCATCCCTGGGTTATGTTTACAATTGCATTATATAGTAGTTCATACCTGTATTACAGGTTATGTTTTGTTGTAGTTGGCGTTTTACTTCTCTCCTATTGTATCGGAATCATGTTGATTTACAATAAATGCTCAAATAGGATGACCCATATTGATTTACTCTGCATTGTACCCTAAGCTTTTCATTTAACGAGGATGCATTGTTATTATGCAGTCGCTGCAATTTGTTATACATCTTAAATTTCCTAAATTGGAGTTTGTGATTCACAGCCCTACATTATAATCTTGTACATAGTATCAAAGATGTTTCAATAGAACTATATGAATTTTGTGAATCAGATGTGGCTTGAATTCGTGCATCCTGCAAAGGAGGGACAATCATATGAAATACATGGTCTCTCAAAATTAGTTACTTTTAGCAAAATTATGAAAAATTTCAGTCGAACAATGCCTTAACTACAATCATAACACGCGTGTTCTCTAAAGCAGCCTCACATATATGGAGTCCTCGACATAAATTGCCTTTGGTTGCTTGAGTTTGAGATCTGATTTCTAGAGATTCTTACAAACATGCAGGTTAGTGTTTCTATGGAAATTAAAGTTCAAATTTCGAGTTTGATTTAAAGTTGGATTTTTTTGGTTGGTTAATTTTGACTGAATATTGTAGGATTTGAGTCTAAAGTTGGAAACTTTAATTGGATTTTTGTAAGTGAAATTTCGAGGAATTTATGATTAAAACTGAATTTGTAGACCATGGTTATGCTTAATGTCACTTAATATACTCAACAACATGTGAGAAGGGGTCATTTACTAAGGGATTATTGTGATAATACCGCAGTTTTATCTCAGGACTTGGAGTTATCGACTCTATTTCCAAGCCGTTGAGAATTTATTGTGATAATACTGCAGCAGTCTTTTTCTCCAAGAATGATAAATATTTTAATGGTGCTAAGCACATAGAAATAAATTATTTATCACTAAAAGAGTCTTTTCAGAAACAAAGAGTGTTTATAAAACACATAAGCACAATACTTATTGTTGTAGATCCATTGACTAGGGGATTACCGCCAAAGATATTTAAGGAACATGTTTAAAGTATGGGTCTTGGGCTGATTCATAATGTTTTTCTTTATAGTTATGGATGTTTTTGTTTTTGTTAGACATCTTATTAAGATCTTATTACAATATATTTCTGATATTTTTCCGTTTACCAATATGTGTACACATGTATGTGATTGGATAAATGATAATAGGAAAGTCTTTTAACAAGACATTATTAATGGACCTTTTATAGGCCTATTTGTTAACACCTATAAACCTCACTTATGAACCAAGTTAAATAGTTCATTATTGGTGTAGTACATGGAAGAAAATGTGTCGCAAAATTGCATAAAACCGCCATAACTCACTTTAGTAAATTGTTTGATTTTGGTATTATAATGACCAATAAATATAGTATGACTTAGATATATTTTAAATCGCGTGCGTGTCAGTTATTTAATCGTTGAGCTCATTTTGAGTCAAAAAATTTGCAAACTTAAATTTTATCGAGTATAATTTTCAAAACTAATTCATATGGGACAAATGGGAGAATGTAAGATTTACTATGACCCACATAAGTATGGGATCTTTAGTAATTATGGGTTTTGTTAGGAGTTGGGTCCAGCCCAAGGTGGGAACCCAACTAGGTTGAAGTGTCCTACTGGACTCCTAACAAGCCCATAGGCCTTTAGGGTTTATGATGAGAGTTTAATTAGGATAGGTAACCTCATTTGTTTCTCTTTGTAATACATACAAGGAGATACAGTTTCAATCAATAAAGATATCCCAATTCTTTTCTCAATTGCTCTTGATTACATAATAGAGTATAACCTATTATTATCGAACACGTTACTAGCGCGTAGAGCTAGTGGATCAAAAAGGAGAAGAAATAACTCTCAAAATCAATGTTTTCTTAGATTTTTGCGTTGCGAAGAGGTATTCTTTACTATTTTTCAAATTTATATATATTATTTACTTAATCTATGATATAAGATATCAAAATATAGATTAGAGTAATTTTTATCTAATTTATTCAGATTAAAATAGCCTATTTTGGTGTTTTTAACCCTTGATGAAGGGTTGTTTTCAAATTAAAATAACTTTTGCTCTGGATATCAGATATACACAAAACTTTTTCTTTTTATTGCGTAGCTTATTCTACAAGGTTTCCAACGACATATGACACGTCTCAGGGAGATGTCACAATTGACGGGAAATTGGCGTTGAATTTGGGTAGTTTACGGCCAAAAACGGCAATTTTGGGTCATAATGACGTCAGCAATAAAATATTTATTTTAATTTTTTTAAATATTATTTTATTATCTGATGACTTCATCCTTATCCACTCGCTAACGAGGCAGTGGCACGTGTCAAGGACACATGGCATGCCACGTGGCAGTGCGACCCACTTGCTGACGTGGTAGTGACACTTGTCAAGGACACGTGGCAGGTGGGGGGTCTACCATGCTGAGGAGGCATGGAAATGTTATGCCCTTGGCATGCCACATGCCAAACAATGACATACCACAGGAGATGCCGACATGCTATGTGGCACATACAGTGGCATGCCATGGGCATGATATGTGGCATACCCACATAGTGACACGTGGCAGTCACTACTAAGTGACACGTGGCGGTCACAAAGGTGTGAGACGTGACAGTCACTATGCATGATATGTGGTAGACCAGTTTAACTTGGTCATACCGGTCCAGGCCCTGACCTAGACCAAGCCAGACCGTTCCAGGACCGGTTCAGACACTAAATTGGCTCTAGATAACTCAATTTTTGGTCAAATTAAGTCTAATTTTTTAAAAATTCCTATTGACTAGATCTACCCCATGGGGGACCCATTTTTAATTTTTTTATGAATTTTTTTTTGGGAACAGGTGCCTCGTATAGGAAAACTGACTCACTTATATGGGATATAAATAATACCTATTTAAGTATCTTATGATAGCTAATAGGCTATTAATGGTATGCCCCTATGATATTAATTATCATGATCAGGGGATCATAGATAATACGAAACCAAGACTAATTTAGAATACGACTAAGAGTCATATCTAAATCACAGTTAATTGTGAAGGACAAATAATTAGAGCTCAATTGGGAATTAACTTAGTCTTATTTCTAAAAACTTGGTGTCTGAAGAACTAATTTTTCGTATATAGGTGTAATTAGATGTTACATGATAACATTTAGAGGTATATAAGCATTGATAGTAACATATAGTACTTTAGAATGTTAGTTCAAAGACAAACATAATCTACCTATCTTGTGAACCCAGCAGACTTCGGGGTGGGACCACTTGTCAGCTATACATCTAATACTCCTCATATTCATAGCAAATAGAGTCATTCAACTAGAATATACCAACTTTATAGAACTTTAGGGATTATGACACCTTAGTTGTTTGAATAAGGATCGCAACATCTAGTGGTTTTGAATAGCTGTCTTGGCTAATACTCTATTAAAATGCACTTTATGGTTAAGATCACCATTTTATGCGGTTAAATTGGGATTTGACGCTTAATAGGATATGAACAAGGTTCACCTACAAATAATGATTGGGAATCACTGACTTAAATACTATGAATTACCTTTAGTAATGATTGGAAATCATATACTTAAATAGGATTTCGTAAAGAACACACACATCTGGTGGTTTTGAATATCAATCTTGGCTAAGATTCTATTAAAACGCACATCTAACGTTAAGATCGTCATTTTACGGGGTAAAATTGGGATTTAATTATTATAAAAGAATTTCATAAGTTTTAGAATATGAACAAGGTTCAACTATAATATGATTAGAAATCATTTATTATTATTCTAAGTACTATGATTTATCTTTAATGCATTTGAAATGTTTATCAAGAATTATCACTAATTACGATCTACATTTTGCATAACAGATTTCTGCCAGCCCACGTTATGATTAATTATGAACCATTATAACTTGATGGTTCCAATTACCTTTCTTGGTGTACGGAAATAAAACTCTATTTGAAAGTAATAAACATCTCAAAGTCGATTGTTGCAGATAATATCATATATGAACCACTCAGGACACATGCATGTTGGCTATGCACGCCAACCTTGAACCGGAGCTGAAGTTTTAGCATCTCCGTTATGGAGATCCATATGAATTATGGACAAGCTTAGAGCAACACTTTGGTCTCTAACAAGCCCTAAGGACCTCTAAGAATCGCAACCGTTGGAACAACTTGAAGTTATGTGACTTCAAGACTGTAGCTGACACTCAGCACTACAGAAAATTATTTCGGCAAGGAGGCTTAATAATGATTATGTCTTCGCGGAAAAGGTTTTGCAAAAGACTATTTCCACATTCACAGGCTGCTCTCAGGGAATTGTATGCAAAATTGGAATTCAGTAGTCCTAGAGATATGATCCAACTCTTGCTCACTGCTGAACAAGAAGACAAATTTATTTTAAGAAAAATAAGAGGTATCCCCCTATGAGGAGGAGACCAGATGCACAAAAAATCTTATCTCATGACAAATACAACCATGAACGGGATTCTGGAAGTGGGAATATGACTGATGGTAGGAATTGGGGATTCATGATCCCTCAGACGAACAGCAGGTTTAAAAAGGTTGGTAAACCATAGGCACCAAAGAAGATCAAGAAGCCAGATTCAAAATCTCCTTGCTTGAGATGTGAAGCAGCTGGACACTGGATATAGGACTGCAAGACACCGAGGGTACCCAAAGTCAAAGTCTATGCTAACCACATTACCACTGACATAACTTCCATCACTATAAAGTTAGTACCATCAGACTTCTTCGACGACACTGATGCTGGCATAAATCAACATATGAAGTAATCCGTAATGATATCTCAGCAGACATGTGATGTCACGGTAGAGAGCACTAGTAGTTTCTTTTCTTGCAATGACTTAATTTACTTTTTGTTAGTATTTTTGATTATGTTAGGAACAAATTATTTATGTTTTAATAAGTGCTCGTGACATACATGAGATTTTCAATTTGTTCTAAATTTTGATTATTCAAATTTATTGCTTGAGAAGTAGTTAAATTTTATGTATAATAGTTGGTCTACTATATACAACCCGTTTATGGATCTATCTGCTCATTGAGCATGACCGATAATTGGATGAGTAGCGACACATGTCTAAGAGACATTAGTACCACGCACTCGATCATTTTGAGATATGAATATATTTCTTGTCTAACCTTGTGAATCGGGGATGACACAAATATTATTGGCACGGCTAACATGATAGAACGCATTGAGTGCATCATGTAATTACTCTCTAACGGTATGATACGGGGTATCAAGTCCACTTTATAAACTAGTAAATACAGCCAAATTTTTACTGAGTTTATGGAGATTCATGATAATGCTTATTACGTAATTACTATCGGAAAAAATGACAGATAAGGTTCTGTAAATTTACTCCACGTCTAAGGGTTATAACACACTATTGGAATGGTTTTCAATACACTCCTCAGGACCCGATAAGTGAGGAGGATTATCAGGATTACATCTTAACTTTCCTTAAAAGGAGAGAAGATTCAAAAAGTATACGTGTAATGATTGCTTTCAAGGAAAGTCTATTATTTTATCCTAGTATGACCACGGTAGAGTGGGACCTCCAGCCTTTGCTCCAACCACATCCATAGAGACACATGTAGACCTATTCATCCACATAGTAGCCCACTTGAGTATGTATGGTCATAATAGACACATCTAAGAGATGGTCTTGCGTTTGCCTATTCATAAAATTTAGGAATGCAATGTTAGTATGACTTTTTACTTAGATCATTCGATCGCAGGCTCAGTTCCTGGATTAACCGATCAAAGTTGATCGATACAACTTGACGGGGGATTGAGAGTGCAACTCACAAGCTTTTGATGATTATTTTACCGCTAAATGGGATAGATGATTGAGCATCGTAAGTACCCCATACCATACCCAACTCGGGATTGGTGGAGAACCTAATCAAGCAATTTAGAATAATTGCTAGGCCACTATTATTAAGATCACAGTTTCTGGCTAGTGTGCGGGATTTGTATTTTTGCTCCCGCAGTACTGATTAGGGTTCATCCCATAGCAAGTCATCAAATTATTTTTTCCCAAAAGCAACTAGTAACTGAGTCGAAGCCCGGTGTCGCCCATCAATGAATATTTAGATGTTCTGTATAGGTACCAATTGTACCACAATGTATGAAGATGGGACCCTAAATGTCAGCCTGGTATTATGTGGGTTATAATTCGCATCTATCACTAGATATTTGAAACCCACTAGCAACGTATATACTGCAGGGCAGATAATTCTCACTTTGATAAGAGGATATTCCCAATATTGGGGAGATATATGATAGTCAATACTGAGGATGTTTCCAAGGGGTTTTGGAAAATACCATTGTTGTTTCATTTAGATCCCTATACATAAGTTAGGTGGCAATAAGGTTCAACGGATTACAAACCTCTAATGGGTCGTAAATTAATTGTCAGACATATTCATAGACATTATTGAAGTATCGTAAGTGTATGTACCTGCAAGTAATATATCTACACAACAAAACATTCTGGGGGAACTAGTACCGTAGCTGAACGTTCTAGGGGAATTAATATTGTAAATGAATTTGAGGTTCGCTCATAGTACGGAACACCGCTAGAAGAAAGTATTCTGAGATGAAGAGCTGCATAATAAGGGACAAATATAATTAACGGTGTTGTCGGTTCATCGAGGATGGAACCACCCATCGACGAGGCAATAGTAGCTACGCGACCAGTTAATGCATTACGAGACTAGCCCTGGGGTACATACGTATGATAATAAGAAAATATTGATCTATTAAAAGTCTGTAATTACACAACGTAGGATCGTTCAGTACACATTTGTCGACAATGTATTCATATTCACTGCTATGCTCGCCATTAAGGATGTAGATTCAGAACCACTTACTATAAACAACTGTGTATTGCATTGGCCAAAGTGAGCATCTAGAATTTAAGCAGAGCTCAGCTTACTAGTATAATGCAAAGTGATACCATTAAGCCTATTGATTATAAATAGGAAAGGTATGGAAACATAATTAACTTTGAGAGATAGTTTGGTCAAGGCAAGACTAGTTGCCCAAGAAATCTTTAAGAGATATGGCATCGATTGTAATATGACCTATTACCCGGTTATGGACGCTATAAAGTTTCGGTACTAATTAGTCTGTCAAGTTGTCGATGAAAAGTTATATATGCGTTTGATGTAAATACCATGCATCTATATGGGAAACTAGATTCGGATATCTACATGAAGCCACCTAGGGAGGTATAAGCTTCTGGAAGTAATTAAACCTGACACACGAGGTGTATACGTAATAAAATTGGAAACGTTATTGTTGACTTGAAGCAATCAGGGCCCATGATACATAGTAAGTTGATTGAGTATTTGAAGGTTGAGGACTTTGCAAATATCTTTATTTGTTCATGCATTCTTATTTAGAACATAGAAATTAGCTTTACCGTCATCATAGCAGTATATAAAATAATTTAGATATCATCAGACCTCCGGGGGAGATCGCGAGAGCCACTGAATACCTTGGGAAGGAATTTAAAATGAAAGACCTTGGGAAATCAAGTAGTGTCTCGATTTGCAGATTGAACGTCTTGGTAGTGGCATACTCATACACCAATCAATATATATCGAAAGAGTTATCTAACACTTCGGTATAGATCTAGCACACGGTGTTAAGTCATTTATTATGCGTTCATCACTTGGGTGTGGACAACGATATCTTCCACCGTCCTAATAGGGGGATAAACTTCTAGGGCAATGATGCCATAGCTAGGAGGTGCTTTATTAAAGTTAGTTGGGTATACTAGACCCAATAACTCTTTTGCAGTAAACTGTTTGGCTTTCCATTGTTATGTTCCTACCCAATGGTACTAGATTGAGATCAGGCACATTCTGAGGTATTTGATCGGTATGAAAGACTGGGGTCTGCTCTACTCTAAATGGTAAACATAAAAGTATAGAGTACATCGATACATAATCCTTCTCAGAACCACATAGAGGCCATTTTCAAATGGATAATGTGTTTATGTACGGGGATACATAAAGATTCTTGGAGATCGATGAAGCCGATAGCGGTAGCTACATCCTCGAACCATGAGGAGATTCTTGCACTTTATGAAGATTGCAGAGAATGATGGTTGCGCTCCAAGATACATCACATCAAATGAAATTGTGGCATGTTCTATTCAAGATAAAACATCGACTATATATGAAGACAATTCAACTTGCATTATTCAAGTCAATGGCGATAGAATGAAGCACATTTCACATAAGCCATTCCATCCTTATGAATTACGAAAGGCGAATGAGATTGGCGTTGTTGAAGATATTTCAAAAGACATCTTTGCAAACCAATTCACGAAGACTCTTGTACTACTTATGTTTAAGTAGCTAGTACAAGGAATCAGCATGCAGAAGATTTATACATATCAGGGGAAATCAATGTCAGTGGGAGTAGTCCCAACCTGACATGGACATATGCATGTTGTACTCTTTTTCCTGATAGTGTAGTTTTTATCCTAAGAGGTTTTACTGACTAGAGGTTTTGATGAGGCAACGTATACGCGTCCAAAACCCATACAGGATATAAGATTGTACTCTTTCCTTGCACAACTTTTTGCCCAAGGGGGTTTTGCTAGACAATTTCAATCAATAAAGATATTCGAATTCTTCTATCAATTGCTCTTGATTACATAATAGAGTAGGACTTATTATTATCCAACAGATTTCTTATTATGATGATCCAAGTCCTAATAGGAAACTAATCCTATAGGTTAATGAGGTTAGGGTTTCCTACAACTCTTTACTTTGATGGAAAGTAGTACTAATTGAAATAGAAAACTAGGTCCTATCTCTACCTATATAAGTGTACCTAGCCCATCAACTAAAGTACTACCTAAAAGAAAAGGTTAAGGGAGAGAAAACCTAGTTGTCACTGCTCGTCGCCGTCGACGAATACAAGGACATACCTCAATTAATCAAGCTATGGATCAAGGTATGTGATTATGTTTCCGCACTATTGTTTATCGTGATTATCGCATTAAGTCCTAGGTCCTTATAGATCTTTAATGCTTATAGATCTTGTCATGTTTTACACAACAATCATATATAATTCAAATTAGTAAACTCTAATGGGGGTGTGCGACATGATCAGAGGGCTAGAGTTAAGTAAGAAATATAGGAATGAGAGATGGGAATGAAGTAGATATTGAAGAGAGAGAGTAGGATAAGAGATTTTATAGGCATACATTGTTTTTAAACTATCGTATCTTTCACTAATTACCATTAGCTTCGAGATATGCCTTTTTGAATGAGCTTTGAGATCTCTATTCTTGATTCTTTAGTTGTAGCTCTCACTTTGTCATTAGGTTTCACAAGTCATTATTAGAGATATAGATAAAAGAGTTAAACGCTACCAAAATGAACATTGTGAGGGCAGTATATCTGTTATTTTTTTTTAGGAAGAAGTTGGGGCTAGGCAAACTCCCTTCTGCATACATTATTTATAATAACCATTGCATAAGTATAGCCTGGCATGATGCATAAGCTTTTGAGGCCTTTTGTTTCTATAATACTTTGCTTTTGAAGCCTATTGTTTCTGCAATACTAAGACCTTCCTACACTGCTTTGAGTTTACCAGCCCATCCATTTTGATCACTAATTCCATTAAAAGCCATGATTGGGAACCCTTCGAGAAGTTTGAAATTTCACAAACGGTTTTTCTTTCTTCGGATGAGCATCCGTCCACATTTAAGAAATCCTGGCTCTCGAAATTTAATTTTTATTTGATCCACTTCAAATTTCTTGGTTGTTTAATAATAGGGGACTGAGTCCTTATTTTCTAATATAGTTGTGATTAGTCAGACCATATAATAATTTAAAGCAAGAATTGCAGCATTTGTAGGAGACTTAAAAAATATTTTCTTGAAAATATACACTCTCTGTGCCAATTGTGTAATGGCCTAATTTCGTAGCTCAAAATAGCTCAAAATCAAATCTTACACCAAATGTACATATGACAAGAATTAGTATAATACAAGAAAAGCACACAGGTAATTTAGCATGAAAAACTTTTGAATAGGTAAAAAACTACGACTTCGAGTTAAGGATTTAGTAACTATAACTTTTATTGCTTAAGGCTGATATCTTATTACAAGTGATCTCTTGAGCTATAAATTCTTGATCTTGAAAAGTAAAAATTATTGTGGTTTTAGAATATAGAAATTCTGGTCCTCATCTCCTTTGGAACTTTTCTTTTATATAGACCTTACCTGCAGTTCGTTATCGTATAAAAGTACATTCTCCTGATAATGAGGTAAGTGGTAGTGGAATGTGTAACTGTTAGTTCGTGAGAAACAGTTATCTTTGACTTTTTTATATTTTTTGTAGTGCTTGAGCCACGTTCCTTATTAGTTTGTGATCTAGGTGTCAATGTTAATTGTATATATCACATGTATAATACAAGAGTCTGATATTGAGACAGTTCGAGTTTGGACTAGGTCGAGGGATAGGTCCCTACAATCACCCCCTCGCAACTACAGGCACATGTGGCTTTAGTTGAGAAAAAATGTGTGGAATGTTAGTCTTGGAATTTGGAAGGGTATACTGTGGAATTTGAATGGCTGGGGACTTATCATTTCTTTATAGAAGACTGCATTTTGGCATTTATGGCATTGGAAAGGATTTATGTATTTGGCTTTTGGGTTTCCCAGTAAAGGTTGTTCTTTGAATGATGACTACTTTGAAAATCCATTTCTGCATTGAATGCAGGTATGATATAAATAGTAGTTGTACAGTATCATTTGTCATATCTGTAAAAGTACTCTTTATTTGTGATTATCTCTTGGTTCACTTTGTATTGAGAATTGTGATGACCAGGCATCAGGTATATGAAGCGAGGGTTCTTGTTGAATTGCAGAAGTTGCAGTTGCGATACTTTGGCAACTAAACTCTGAAGATATCCACTCCCATACCGGTACCACCAACATACTATGGGATGACGGAGGAGGAGGTAGCTGAAGCTGAGGATGACTACTACAAAATGTGGCAGTTCCACTATGCGATTCTGTCAGGAGAGCAGCATCGGGTATGTCTTCGCCTGTTTGTAAAGGATAAGATAAATGAGGTAGATGTGGAAGCCGATATACATACCAAAAAGTACTGCCGTTATCATGCATGGGATTGGGTTCTATAAAAGTAGAATTATTCTTCTTTCTCTGTCAATCGGAGGTGGTGGGAGTTACGGAGGAAGAGACGGTGGTGGTGGAGACGGGAGACGGAGACTAGAAATTTTCTTCCATATAATCATTGTTCTTCTTTTTAAAGGAATGTTCCATGCTGGAGGTTGGTTCAGGCTCTGTTACAACCATCTTCCGGTTTTTTCTTGCAGAAGAGTTTCATTATGAAGCAATGATGATAAACTAAAATGTAATGTAACATGTAGATTGATCTGTATGAAATCTCTAAAAAATTATTCTCTGTAAAGTATTCTATAAGTAATTGTTGAGCTAATGAAAAATATATTTGTGCATAAATTCTGTGTTGATAGATCGAATTAGAAATTAGTATGGTAAATCGAACTAAAAAATATTTGTTGAAATATTGAAATGTCATTCTCCGTATAAGAAAGCAAACTAAAAATGAGTGTGAATTTAAACTATGGTTAATCTAAGTGATGTGTGATAGAAAGTTTATATAATAAAAACAAAAATAAAATTTGTAGGTTGAGCTAAAAAATATATATAATGTAACTCCTTACAATGCATTAGTCGACCTGTTAGAGATATATGTGAAGAGGTAAAAGATACGTATATCGAACTAAAAAAAAAGCTATTAAATTGAGTTGTGGAGAAAATGTGGATGTATGTAAAATAGGTGAGAGAATATGGAAATGAGTTCCAAAAGGAGATGGCCGAAATGCAATGAGATCGCTATGGAAAGATAAACCTAAATAAATGTTTTAGCATGATCTTAGGGTTGGCAATTATGGACAAGTAGAGTAAATATAGATTATACTATATACAGAACGGGGGGGGGGGATTTGATATTATTGTAATCTGTGTTTATAAATAATACTTGAAATGTGATGTGATGTAGAAAGGAAGAAGAAATAAAAATGGTAAGGACTCTTTCTCAAAGAGCTCGTTATGCATCAGAGGGGCGCTTAGTAATAAGGATTGGAGAAGTTTGTGATAGGATTTTTGGGCAGTTAGGTTATGATGCCAATTTTCCTGAATCTTCTATACAGTTTTGAAGGGTTGATAGCGGGGACGAGGGAGAGTGAGGTTGGGCGTCACGTGTATTCTGAGATATTTCGTGAATTGGTTGTAGTAACATATTCCCCAGATTTGACAAGAGTAAGCCATCATAGTGTAGTTGAAGACATCCATACATGATCAAAGACTGATAGCATTCGAGAAGATACCTCAAGTCCTCGACCTACTTAAGTAGCTGTTGTGCCTAGTCAAGGAAAGAGTTGTTAGAAATCCGCAAAGTTCGCCCTCTCCCCCCGGAATAGGAGACTATTTATGTCTTTTTGTAAACTGTTTGTATCTACTATAAATACAGGCAGAGAATAGATTATTCAAGACCAAGAATACGCAACTCTATTATCATTACTTCCTAACCCTACTATCACTTCAAAAACTTACAATAACTAGCATCTTACTAGATTTTACATCAAAATCCTCCTCTAGGTCGTGGTTTTTCTCAGGTTTTACTGAGCTTTCCACATAAAATCTTGTTTGTTTAGCCTCTTATTGCATTTTCCTTCTGAAAAACATGCCACTATAATTGACGCCTTCTGTGGGAAATTACCACATTTTTCTTTAACGCCACTGGTCTAAAAACCTTTCGGTGACAAACATGAACCTAAGAAGCCATTCCAGTACCGTAAGAGATCAAAAAATTAATCTGATACCAGGAACGGTTGACAAGCAGGGTGCAGTACTCAAGCTTCAAAAACAAATGGCTGCAGAAAAAGCCCAAAGACTGGAGGATCAGCGTGTCCATGCCCAAGCTTTTCAAACAGAGAGAGACGAACGGAGAAAAACCTTAGATCAATAGAGTCAAACACATCAAAAAGAAATGGAGAGACTGAGAAGAACACAAGATCGACTCACCGGCCGCCAGACGTCACCTTCACTTGTCCGAAGCGATCATAGATCAAGAGAAATTCAGCGCGTTGATCAGCCAAGAGAAGACGAGTTATAAATTTCTTGATCTAGATCAAGGAATCTAAACAGGGTTTCTCGCCATTTTGGTTTAACATCTTTAGTATCGACAACTCAAAGAAGCCGACGCAAGCGTCATCAGACTCCCCCTCTACCTGAAAGACGACCAATCAGAGATCGATTAGGACCAGAAGGATAGGGAGATTTTGTTCCACAAGTCGTAGCCTTGCCCTTTCCCCTGTAACAGTTCATCACCTTGGATGACCTAAACAATAGGATCCAGGCCATAAGCTCCGATATCCCAGGCTGAAGATCCACGCTTGACAAAATCGAGACAAACCCCATCTCCCCCCATCTCAAAGCCATGCCTATACCAGAGAATTTTCATATGCCGAAGTTCATTCAATATGCAAGGCTCACTGACCCACTCACCCATATCCGGCACTTCAAATCTGTAGTTAGATTATATTCCAAACTTGACCACATGCTGTGCATGCTATTCAACATGAGCCTAAAGGAAGAACCACTCTGATGGTTTCATACCATCCAAGAAGCCTCCATCACCACGTTCAGCCAGTTACAACGTCTTTTCGAAGCTAATTATGTTCATGTTAAAGAGGGGGAGCTAACTGTCGATTCTTTGTTCTTTTTCAAGCAGGGTGCAAAGGAGACATTGGCAAGCTTTTACAAACATTTTTTTTTACAGGAAACAAGGATAATTGGAAACTCAGACCCTAAAATCGCCATCCCAGCATTCACCTCCGTCCTGCATATTGACTCCAAGGTTCGAGAAGAGCTTACTCTGCACAAGCCGAGAACAGTCACAGAAATGATTGATGTAGTTAATAATTACACTGAATTAGAACGGTCAAAGAAAGATAAGATGAAGAGCTCATCTGCCATCCATTCTCGAGAAACATCTTCAACCCCATTCCAAAGATCGATAACTGCTGAGGTACCCAAGCAACGCGATAGAAACACCGACAACAATAGAAGAAGAGACGGTAAACCTGACAGACCAGTCTCGATTCTGCTACCAATAATAATGACTCTCTCTGCTATCTTACTGACGATAAAGGGAGATGAGTGTTATCGCGTACCACAAATTATTTCAGATCTCCCCAACTGACCTCTATGTCAGTATCACAACGTGCATAGTCACGAAACTGACAACTGCTACTCCCTCATACGAATCTTTCATCGTATCCTATTAGCTGGAAGGCTTCATAATTATGTCATCGACATCCAAAAGTTTCTCGAAAATTAAGCAAAAAATAAAGAAGTTGGACAAAATCAGGCCCAGGGGAAAAATCAAAAAACAAGATGATCGGATTACATCCTGTTGTAAAATGACCTCCTCCGTAAATCAGTAAAACTTCTCCCAAGCACGAGAAAATCAAAACGTCCTTACCATATTACCTTTGAGGATTGTGACACCACCCACGTGAGATACCCTCATGATGACCCTCTCGTTATTATGCTTAAAGTCGGACAGGACTACCTATATACACTTCTCGTCGACACCGGAAGCACAACAGATGTATTGCTCATAAGAGCAATTAAAATTCTAGGCCTCACAGACTCGGTGAAAGCTTCGACAACAACAATCACCGGCTTTAATGGTTCGGGAGAATTAACCACAAAAGAATTTACTTTTCCAGTTCAAGCAGGATCAGAAACTACATTCGTAAAATTCCTTGTCATCGACGCTTAATCCAAATATTTGGGAATTTTGGGACGCAATTGGTTATATTCAATCAAAGCAGTGCCTTTTACTTATCATCTAGCATTGTGTTTTCCAACAGATCACGGAATCTATGAAATCAAAGGTAGCTAAGCAGCTGCACGTATGTACGAAAATACCATAACTAACCCTCATACAACAAAATATCTCAAGGCATAACAACTACAACAAGGGGAATCCCCCACATTCGAGCAGCATAACACCGCGATGGTCGAATCTATTGAACTCGATGGTCCAGGACGTACCACCTTCATCGGCTCCAAACTATCAACCAACAAAAAAGAAGCCATAACACAACTACTTAAGAAAAAATCGGCATCTTTGCCTGGACTTTCCAAGAAATGCCTGGCATTGATCCATCAATCGCATGTCACCGACTTAACCTCCTTCCAGACAATAAAGCTATTATTTAGAAATGACATAATTTAGCCCCCCGCCTCCGTGATGTAGTAAACGAAGAGATTGATAAACTCCTTCGGGTTGGATTCATTTGGGAAGCTAAATATCCGAAGTGGGTTTCTAATATCGCAGCAGTATCGAAGAAAAATGGCAAGATCAGAATTTGTGTTGACTTCATAGAACCCAACAAGTTCACACCCAAGGATAATTTTCCGCTACCACTAATTCTACAACTTTTTGACTCTGTCGTAGGGCACGAACTTCTTTCTACGATGGATGCGGCCTTCGGCTACAACCAGGTTCCACTCGCCGAAGAAGATCAGGAAAAAACAACCTTCATTAGCGAAAAAGGTCTCTACTGTTACACAGTAATGCCTTTTGGTTTAAAGAATGCAGGAGCTACTTACCAAAGACTTGTGACTAAAATGTTCAAAGATCATCTCGGCACAATTATGGAAGTCTACATCAATGATATGATCTGTAAAAGCTCAAAACGATAAGATCACTCCAGTAATCTCCAAACCATCTTCGATATCCTTTGCAAATACCAGATGAAACTTAACCCAGAGAAATGCTAATTTGGAGTCACATCTGGTAAACTATCTTCCAAGATCTTAAACGATACTTGGGGCGTCCTCCTATCATGAGTACTCCAGTTGATGGTGAATCACTTACAATCTACTTATCCACAACTGAAGACTTAATTAGTTCCATCCTTATTCGAGAAGATGAAGGAGTAGAGAAACCAATCTACTTCATCAGCAAAATACTCATGCCTGCTAAAAAAAATATACAGCAACATAAAAATAGTTACTCGCCTAGGTCTGCAGTTCTCAGAAACTTCGTCCCTACTTCCAAGCTCATCCCATCAAAATTATCACCAAGTGCCCCCTCAAACTGGTACTCTCTAAAAATAAAAAATCTTGAAGAATCTAGCAATGGTTTATTTTCCTTGGCGAATACGACATTTCCTTCAAACTCCAGATATTAGTCAAGGGATAAGCAATGGCTGACTTTTAGGCGGACTTTCCAGTCGAAGACCCCAATTGGGAAGAACTCAAAGAAATCTTCACAGATGACTCCATAGCAGAGCCAGACGTATGGTCTAAAAGCTTGGGTTGGCGACTTTTTACAGACAGATCAGTTGGACCACACGGATCAGGGATTGGCATCGTCCTCGTTACACCTTCAAATCATCGAATCGAGAAAGCTATCAAACTAAACTTCTATGCTACCAACAATTAGACAAAATATGAAGGAATCATACACGGTCTCGATCTCACACTCACACTCGGAACAGAAAAATTTGCAGTCTACGTCGATTCTTTACTGGTGGCAAATCATTACAACAAGACATTCCGCATAATGGGAAAAATGGTTAATTATGCAGCCCTGGTCGAAGAAAAAATGAAAAAAATTTAAACACGCGACAATCTCTTACTTACCTCAACAAGAAAATTGGCATGCCGACGCATTAGCTTACATCATTGCCATGCTAAGGGGAAGTAAAAAAAGATCTTTAGAAATTAAAATCATCGAACATTCCAGCCTCGATATACTGTCAACACTGCAGATCACCAATGCTAAAGACGAAGACCTTAAAGACTGGCAAAGGCCATTCTATGCATACCTCAACTCCAACATCCTCCCCAGGAATAAAGAAGAAGCCCGATCACTTTTAACCAAGTGCCCCAGATTTACTGTCCAAGATTACATCTTATATCGAATCACAGGAGGGGGACCATTTTTCGAATACATCTCGCAATAATATGCTCAGATCAAAATCAGAGAACTTCACAAAGGTATTTGTGGCGCACATATTTCAGGAAGATCATTAGCTCAATGCGCATTCACGCAAGGATTATACTGTCCCAAGATAAGACATGACTGCAAAGACTTTGTGCGTAAAATGCTACAAATGCCAAATCCACGCTCAAGATAACAAAAGTCTAGTCCTCGACTTACATATTAGCAATGTCCTCCAGCCAGTCAAACGATGGGGGATCGACATCATTAGACCTTTCCATCCAGCATCGGGAAACAAAAGATTTGTCCTAGTGGCCACTAATTACTTCACAAAATGGGTTAAAGCAGTTCCTCTATGTCATACTGATGAAAATAAGGTCATAAAATTCCTTTGGGAGCACATCATCACCAGGTTTGGCTGCCCATATATGATATACTCCGATAATGGCAAGCAATTCATCAGCATAAAAGTACTTGCTTTCCTCCATAAATACAAAATCTAGCTATTAACATCCACACCATACTATCCTCAAGACAACGGACAAGCCGAAGCCATCAACAAGAGCATCAAATCAGTTTTACGCAAGCGTCTCGACGATAAAAAGGGAAATTGGGTGGACGAACTACTCAGTATTCTCTGGGCCTACTGAACCACTCCTCGAGTTTCAATAGGCTACACTCCGTTCATGATGGCTTTCGGTACCGAAGCAGTCATATCTTCAGACCTCGATCTACCAACTACCCGAAGGAAAATTCCAGACGAAGACAATGAACTCGGTCCTCTTTGAAACCTCAATTGGATAGAAGAAACGTCATTGTGAATTTGGGACGATACCGTGACACATTGAAAAAAATATACAGCAAAAAAGTTTGAAAACGGAAATTTGGTATTAGAGCCCTTGTCCTGCGACGGATCCAAGATAGTACTCGGCCTAAAAATTTTAAAAAGTTATCAGAAAACTGGGAAGGGCCATACATTGTCAGTGACAAAACAGATAGTAGAACTTACTGGTTGATGACTGAAAATAAAATACAGCTCGAATATCCATGGAATACTACCCAACTGAAACTATTTTACAGATAACACACTATAACCATTTTCATCGATTCAAATAAACAAATTTTACTATCAGCTTAATCGATACTATTTTGACTTGATCTCGATCCATACTTGATAAGTATGCATCAAACAATCAATCATCCTTACTATTTTAATTTGATCTCGATCCATACTTGATAAGTATGCATCAGATAATCAATCATTCTTACTATTTTGACTTGATCTCGATCCATGCTTAATAAGTATGCATCAGACAATCAATCATCCTTACTATTTTAACTTGATCTCGATCCATACTTGATAAGTATGCATTAGACAATCAATCATCCTTACTATTTTGACTTGATCTCGATCCATACTTAATAAGTATGCATCAGACAATTAATCATCCTTACTATTTTGTCTTTATCTCGATCCATACTTAATAAGTATGCATCAGGCAATAAATCATCTTTACTATCTTGACATACCCTCGATCCATACTTAATACGTATGCATCAGAATGTTAACCATCTGTATAATCTTCGATTGATCTCGATCCATCCTTTATAAGTACGTATTCGGACTATCATTCAATTTTATGCGAACACTATCCAACTACAGGATATTCTACTTCGCATTCCTTACTTATCGAACAAACTATAATACGCTCTTGTTCTTCTCGAATCTCAATCCAGATATCCATCTAAGGATACACATCTGATATTCATGCTTCTTACTTTCCATTTCAAGGCCATCGTTCACTTATCACGCCAACAAGCATTCCTTACTTATCTGCAATGATTTACAATCACATTCTACATATCACTTTGTCGAATCAACTACTTAGCATTATTTACAAAACAAATGCAACAAGTTTTCACAATAAAATTTCTCTGGAAAACAAATATTCATCGCATACTACAAGATTAAAATTGTTTTAGTCCCACCGACCATTTTTACATACCTCCACAAAAGTAATATTGCTTACACAAAATTTCTTACACTATAGGTGAAGATACTATGCCATCCACATTAAGGAAATCTTTGGGTACAGGAACATCTGCTAGTTCCCCAGGACGCGAGCCATCAGCTTCCGTCATCACATCATCCTCGATAACTTCTGTCTCACAATAAACTTTGAGATTCTCTTATACTTCATCCTCTGAGCTCGAATCGTCTAAGACAACACCACCAGACTTCACCAACCCCTTGTAAAAGTTTTTCCTCACCTCCAATTCCGTGTATTGCCCTGCAAAATAGGCCCTCACTTCTCTACATCTCTCCAACTTCTCTGCATTCAGTTGTGCCCTAACCTCGTCAAGAACCTTTCCCTACTCCAGCTTCATCGCCCTCTTTGCATCGGTAACCTGCTCCCTTACATCCTTTTCAAAGTTTGTTTTCTGCAACGCCAAAGCATCCAATTTGTCCTTTTCTAAAATTTTCTTCCCTTCCCGAAGCGCAACATCCCTTGCCTTTTTTCCCTCTAGCTTGTAGGTATCCAACCCATCCCTCTCCTCGATTAAATCTCTCTTTATATTCTTATACCTCAGCACTTGGTTTGTCAGATCACTGCTGCCAACAATACGATCTTTGGCTTCCGTCAGGAACTTCTTAATATGCATTACATTCATAAATTGAGTATTCGAATGACTTACCAGTTTCTTTAATCGAAGTAAAGCAGAAAAATTTCTCACCTTCGACATATTTTACTGACCCTCGCCAAGAAACGTATTCAAGTTCTCAATCCCTACCAAACAGTCATCCAACTCCGCCTTCAGTGCATCCATCCCAGACGTATATGAGTCCATTGTCTTCTGCACTTCAGTCTTAGACTCTTCGACGAATTTCTTCTTCGAGGTCTCACCACTCCCTCTCTTCTTCGAGAACACACTACCCGCACCCCGCAGAGGGGGCCTACCTACCACAGTAACTGGATTGACAGTATCAGCTACCACCTCTGTTATTGATTGTCGAGTAGTCCTCTTATGAGGAAGCAGTGGTGGAACTGATTGGCTAGCCGCTCTTTTCTTCTTACCATTTCCCAGGGATTCTCCAAACATGGCATCTATCTCCGTGTCAGTATTGTACCCAGCCAGGGAATGATTTTCCAGAGGTAGATTAACCTCTGCAACCCTCTTGTTCCTCGCCAACATCTTACCATCAATAACTGGGACTTCTGCACCTTTTGCCCTCGATCTTTTCAACCCTGCCTCTTGAAATAAGGTACCCACTTGCTCCTGGTCAATGATAAGGTTGTCAATCCTACCAAAGAACCCCTTCCGTATCTTGTACAACTCCTCTTTCACCTCGGAATTCTTGTCAACCTCCTTCAAAGCTACACAGACATAACAATACAGTTACAATACATTCACAATAATAACCACTTACTACATCGATAATTCAGTTACCTAACCATAAACCAAAGTGAAAGGTCTTTCTCTTTAAGGGCTCCTCATGGTCCATTTTGTCAAACTCATAGTTCCCAGAGACAAGTAAACGTTCATCGGTATATCGCTTCCCAGTTGACACCATATCATAAAACAACGGTCTTTTAAGAAACCTCGCCAAGTAACGGTAGCCTAACTTCTGCGGGTTCATCTAAAGCGTGTAATACACGAATAAATCAACGAACGTTATGAACTCCTCCCCCCTGGCCTTAAGTCGACCATTTATTGCCCCACATACCCTAAATTGGTCGTATACATTCGGATTGAACTGACCAGGTGCTACATCGAAAAATTTTATCAACTTTTTCTGGTCAGCTCTAAGGGGAAGCTTTAACTCTTTCTTAATTTGTTCTCGATGAACCAAAATCTCATCCAGGGGTATCTCTTGATCAATCATATAGTATTGATACACCTCTAACCTTATATCTTCAGGAATACCCCACTTCTTCTTAAAACTCAATATTTCTTTCGTATCTGGACCTTCTCCATAACAAGCCTCCTCTCCTTCCTCCACATCATCCTCCCCACCCCCACTACCTTCTCGATCACTCACCTGTGGCTCGTGATCCATATTTATTTCAGTGACCTCCTCGTCAGACACCTCGATAACCCTAGGTTCAACCCTAAACTAATCAACACCAGCTAAACCAACACTACTCGAACCCACCCTATATCTACTTCCCAACTGTTGCGCACAAATAGACATATCAATCATCAGAGGCTCTACGTCTTGAAGATCCTCATATATCTCTTTATCATCAATTTGATTTGTTTCAGCCATTTTTAAGAACCTGTAAATCAGATTCCATATTTTTACCATAGTTAGTATTTATCATATCAGATACATATATATATATATATATATACATATTCATATTGCTGTCGAGATTAGTCTCCAACACATCATTCTCACAATACTATAATTACATTATACTATCGTTACTTACAGCTACATCTTACTACTTTCAGTTCTCGATGAACTTTTAATTATTTATTTATCTAAGTAACAACATCGATAACTACAATAATTTACATTTTGGTCAAATTTACGGAATTTGATGTTTCTCGAGGATGCTTTATTTGTTTCCCGCCAAAACTACTCTCATTCATAATTGCCATATCGCCTTCTCCGGTACAAAATCCAGCTAAATCCCAACTCCCAAACAATATTACCGATAATATCGCTAACTCAAAACCAATTTTTTACAGTCGTGTCGATCACAGTGATACCAACTAATCCCTCTCTCCACTCCTCCCCACCCGCCTATCACTTCTTTCTCACAAAAACACCTTTATAACCCTATACAACTCCATTCCCATCCCACAAACCCTTCATTACCACCCCTATCACAATGTAACATTCAAACCCTAATACAGTTACCTTTTTCCTACTTCCAAC
>JACGCM010001831.1:0-18285 GCA_014058105.1 Kingdonia uniflora
AGAGAGCAGCTCTTAATCTTGTTATCAAAAATTGTTTAAGATTCCTGAGAAGCCAACTTGCTTGATTACAATAACTGGACATGATTTGATTGTTAACCATTGAAGTCTCCTCTATCGTTCAATAAGATCATTACTCACTTCCCATGCCACACATCCTCACAGACAAGGGTACTGACTAGTGGCCTAGTGATCCTCGATGACTACATGGCTTTACTTGATTTGAAATCTAAACCAGCTTTGAGGGCCAAGTTTGGAGTAAAAGATGAGTGGGTCTTACCATTTGAGTTCATACCGATTATAAACATCCCGAATTTGGTGATAAAGCAGCTGAGAAGGTCTGCATAGATTTGAAATCAAGAGCCAGAACGAGAAAGACAGCTTGCGGAAGAAGAAACGGTTAACCTATTTGAAAGGTTCACTGAAGGGACAATGCTTGTTGGTGAATACACTGGGAATGAAAGTACAAGAAGCTAAGCCATTGATAAGAACAAGCTTTTAGAGCTTGGACATGGGGTTATTTATAGTTAACCTGAGTTATTGTCAAACATGAAACTCTAGTGTCATTGTTGCAGCTTAGGTCAGCTCAATTATTTTGCTCATATATACATTAGTTATTGACTCGCCACAGAAGCGATAAATGTTGTAAATTTATATGAGTTTCAGAGACCAAAAAGGTCGCCAGAGCTCACGGGTAGAACGCTAGCACTGTTCGGTTAGTATTACGATGTACATCGTGGTGATCTGGTCTATCTAGACCATCTCGGTATTGATTTGTTTCTTGCAGTATTGTTGTACTTTTTATGTGTTGTCTTATCTTACCTATTTTTTCACTTAGAGCTTTTATGGTGGAAGTGTTCGCTCAAAATAAGTTAATATCTTGTATGTCTTCATGTACTGATTACCACATCTACAATCTTGTATCAACTGTTTATGATTATTGGGTTGATTCTGCTGTTCTGGCCGGCATTTGTTAATGCTCTTTGCTAGCACCGTCTGGTTGAAGTTGATGTCATGCACACACGAGTTATGATAAGTGTTTTGTTATAATTTTGAGTACATGTATGATGTTTTAACAAAGTTAATTTGAGTATTTTATTAGAAAAGTTAAAAAATAATTATAAGAACTAGTTTACGATACAAGTATCCAAACAACATACAAGTCAGAACCAGGATAACAGGTAAAAATGACCAAACATCATATTAACTGAACTTATACATATCCAGGATAGGCCAGCTAGATTTATCTTGGCTGGCCCAAAAATTTAAGTATCCAAACATCCCCAAAAGGTACAAGTGTGAGTAATCAGTCATGAATATATAGATTAAGTAAAGAATCATAAATGATATATAAAAAACAAAATGATATTAATAAACGGCATAGAATAGACACAGCACACACAAGAAGTTCTATAATCTCAACAACCTCTTTTAATCATATTAGAACTATTAAAGAGAAGATTGGCAATCAACGGCTTTCAACAACTTATTGGTAAGAAAATAATATTTCCATCAATCTCTGTGACGGTGAGAAAGCCAGAACAACTCTCTGAATTTCATTGATCGGAGAAGGGGTTCGTTATACAGCGCAGCACACTACGCTTTGCCGCTCGCCTTGCGCGATGCTACTAGCCCTATCCAAGTGACTAGACTCAGCTGGGCGAAATAAGTAGTTAGCGAGCTGGGCTTCGTAGCAACTTTCTAGCGACTGGAGCATAGTGTATCAACAGCATAGCACCAGCAGTAACTTCTTAGTGGCATTCATAGTCAATGCTTTTTCACAAAAGTGGCTAAAGACATAATTCCAACTTGTGAAAAAAGCACCTTCAATCCCAAAACTATACTTCACTTGGAACATAAACTTTAGAGGAAAATGCACACCCAAGTTACACTTCACTTTTTCATGTGTATCACCACAAGTTTATCCCATATATCTAGATTTTCATTCACTTTTTAGACTCTCTCAACCTAAATTCTCTCTAAATTCTCCTCGAAAAACTTTGCTTCAGTCTAAGTACACTCTCAGTAAGACTTATTTTTAACTTTTTGTCACCAATACCTATTTCTCACTTTCTCTCTCCAAAATCTGTTGGATGGTAAGTATGGACCATTCTAATTACACTTCTTACCTACTAGAAGAGTTAGTCCAAGTAACACCATGGTATTAAGTGCATACTCCTTACTTAACAGTTAACAAACGTCGACAGATATAATTATAAGTTATTCTCTAAACTAGAAATGAAAAGAATTTTGTTTTGAAAGGCATCTAGAAATGAAAAGAAAACAATGGATATGAAGCGGAAACAGAATAAATTATTTCTATCCGATTTTCTGTCATATACAAATAGGAAAGGCAATTCGTTGAACTATTTATAGTGAATCCCAAGTGTGTTTGCAAGTATAAGGTAACTCGGTAAGATATTTCCTTATTTTAATAACTCTGTGATTAACCACCAAAATATAATGTAAGTATCATGGAAGAAAGGATTTAATAACCATAGCATATTGGGATTATTCATTACTAATACTGACAATAAAGACACAACTTTTAAAAAAATTGTCTCCCTAACATTTTCGATACCAAATGATCCAATACTGACCACCTACAATGTTAAAACAATTCTTTTACAGCGCATAAAAAAAATTGTTTCTTTTACATCTCCATTAAAACTCTAATGCATTAATGATAGTTGTAATCTCCATATATTCTCCCATCTCAAAGAAACCTCTAAAAAAAGCTGAAACGTACTATCATCGTGGAAAGATTTTCATGGCCTAAATAAGAAGATCTCAGTCAGGACTCCAAAAAAAAAATTGAGCAAGAAATCACGAATTACACAGAATAGGAGACTACTACTACGTAAAATCTACTTAAAATATAAACTAATCAAAAAGTCGATGTCTATAAGTATCAACACAATGGATAGAGTTGCACTCAAAATACGAATTATCTCTCGTATCTTTCAAATTTCCAATGAAAAAATCCATGTAAGAAAATTTAGTTCGCAATCAATCAATAGTAGAAAAACCAAATATACTAAAGAAAATTAAACAACTCTATGGACGCCTACATAAAGGTTTCAGAGACCAGAAATTTGGAGCGAGAACCAACTGAAAGTGGCCAGTGTATATCGATCGAAGGATCGTTACTGCAAACTTCTTGTCTTTGAATTTCGAGGAAGTTATCGAAATCTAAAGAAAAGAAGTGTGCAGTAACAGCCCTTAAAACGATAATTGAGTTGAATCACAGAGTATGATCACCGAATTGAGAGCAGCCAACTAAATATCAGAGTCCTAAATAGAATCTCTGTTTTTAAGAAAGATAATGCAGAGTCAGGTCACATTAAATAGGAAATAATAGCTTTATGACAAAGCAACCAAATAATAATTACTTAATGACCAAGCTAACTAAATAAATATCAGACTCCTAAATAGACTTTTTTTCTTAAGAAAAGACTCTTGAAGAATTAGGTAACATTAAATAGGAAAAATAACTGAAGGCATAGAGTTTTTCTCCTGAGAAAAGACTTCTGAAGGAATTGAATGGCTTAGAGTATTTCTTAAGAAATTGTACTTGAATATTAGAATTTTAGAAAATTCAGGTTGATTTGTGTCTGGTCTCTATATTGCTTAATTAATGTTAAATACTCCAAGCTGCTATGATTTTTTCTGGGTAACTACTAAGTAATAATGATAAAGTCTCCATGTTTTTAATGTTGGTGCCTTTGTATCCTTAATACACTTACTTTTCTTTTATGCTTGCAGGCTATGAATCATGTACATGTCAAATACTCATGATTCAGATGGTTGGGACAAGTGCTTATCATTGGTAGGAAACAAAATTCGATTGCCGAGATTGGAAAGTTCAAGAACAACAGTTCGCAGTGAAGGATAAAATGGATTTGGATCCAAATAAGTGGTTGGGGCAAAGGAGAGAGGTACTGAAGCTAATTAGATGGGTTAACTGAGTTTAAATCAAGATATAAGAAGATGGGGTTTCGAGAGACGAGTTTAATATTCAGGAATCAATGTGAACGCTGATGAAGAATATCTTGAAAGCCGTAAATTATGACAAAAGTTGTAAATGCTTGATAAATAAAAACAAACACTACTGAGGAGTTTCCAATAAGGCCTCTGCTACCATCAAGAGAATCTTAAGAAGTGAAAGGCTCAAATGAAAAATTGTGATATTTGATGAAGAACTTCTGAGTTCTGAATTTTCAGATAAGATCAGATTTAGAACTACTACCAAGGCCAACTAAATTTCGTTGGAGAGCACGTACTAATCTTTATCCCCTACTAAGAGTCCAGATTTGTTGTGTTCCAAAAAGTAAAAGTTCCATCAATTGGATATTCATCTACTGGAGAATTGGCAACTTCAAACTTGCTACAGATACTGATTCAATTATGAATCTTTATAATGATGTATTGGTTTGAACTAGCGTAATTAAATTCACTTTTTTTTTTATAAGAAAACTCTTAATTTAAGTTTTGGATTGAACTTCATCTTTGTTTGTGTATTGGTGATAATACTTTACTAGTACTACCCGTGGCTCGCCACGATGAATATGTCGATGCACCTTTGACGCTACCCATTAATACCTTGACGTGCCTTCGGCGCTACCCATGTATACTAAGGAAAACATCTGTGCCAAATGGGTATAGCATTGCCTTACCACATAACATTTGTTCTTGCTTGGAGTGTAGGAACCTATCCCTCGACCTAGTCCAAATTTGAACTACCTCAGTACCAGACTCACGTATTTCACACGTGACATGAACAGTCAGCATTATCACCTAGACCACGAACTGATAAAGAACGTGGATCGAGCACTACAGAAAATATGAACAAGTCAAAGACACTTGTCTTCCACGAACTAAACAGTTACACATCTAACCACCACTTACCTCATTATTCGGAGAACGTGCTTCAGCACGATAACGAACTGCGGGTAAGGTCTATGTAAAGAAAAAGTTTCAGATGAGATAGGGACCGAAAAAACCCATATTTTTTAAATTCTAAACATAAGAATTTCTAGATTCTAAACACCACAAAAACTTCTTATTTCAAGATCAAGTATTTTTAGCTCGAGAGATCACTTGTAATAAGATATCAGCCTCAAATAATAAAAGTTACTATTACTAAGCCCTCAACTCGAGGTCGTGGTTTTTTACCTATTCAATCCACGCTAAATCACCTGTCATTTCTTGTTTTATATTAGTTTGTGTCACAAGTACATTTGGTGTAAGAGCTAATTTTGAGTTATCTTGAGCTACGGAATTAGGCCATTACATTTGGCGTCGTCTGTGGGAAGGATTACATTTCCATGATATCCTAAAGTATACATTCGCTATATTATCCATCTCCAATCATGCTCACTTCCAAGCGACCAACAACAGGAATCCAGCTTGATCTTTCAGTCGAGCCAGAATAGCTTACTGAACTACAGGCAAATTTCTACCCCGAGACAGAGAAATGTAATAAGTTCGAGCATCAGTTAACTCTTGACCGAGAACTCCGCGACAAAGAGCTTGAAACCGAGCGTCAAGCCCGTTTGACAGCATTCAAGCGATATGAAGAATATATGACAACCATGCAAACTGCATTACAAGCTTTACAAGATACTCAACAGGCTCCCCAAACTAGAGATCGTGATCATATTCCGGATAACTCCCGAGTTTCTGCTCGAGAAAGATTAGGACCTCGAGGAGCCACCATCAAGGCTATTTCCATAAATGTTCAGCACGAGCTTCAACCTTCAATTCATTTGGGCGGCGAAGTTCAGTTCGATATCAGCGGAGGTCTCCAGCCTTCTAAGCGTCAAGAGGCAGAACAACGACCTCTACCTCGAATTCCATCACGTGATCGCTTGAATGAGGGCACCAACACTCATAATCCTCAACCACATCGCCAAGTCACTCAAGCTACATGTCAGTATGTCACACAGGACTATATGGATCAGCTTATCAAAGAGTTGATTGAAGCTCAATCTCTAGGCAATAAAGACGATCTTACCAAGTTGCAAGGTAGTCCAATTGCCAAGGAGTTGTTAGATATGGAAGTTCAAAAAGGATTCCATACTCTGAAAATACGCAAATACAAGGGCACCGATCCGAAGGAGCACATTCAATAGTACCGTGATTCACTAGGGTTATACTCTAATCTCAACCACATTCTATGTCGTTTGTTTGCAACAAGTCTATAGGGAGAACCACTCCGGTGGTTCCAGTCTCTACCTAAAGATTATATCCTCACATTCGTTCAGCTACATAAGCAATTCATTAAGACATATGCTCACAACAAAGACAAAGAGGTAAATTTATATTCTCTTATTAGTCTTAAACAATCACAAGGGGAGAAGCCCGATCTTGTTATCTCAGGATTATGGGCCGCTGCTGGATTCCTAACATGGAAGCAATTGCTTCCACTTATCATCAAGCACTTTGCTTTAAACATAATGATGGAATCTACAAAATCAAAGGCAATCAAAAGCTTGCAAAAATACGGTCTCTGCCATTCTAAATACATCTGACATATACGCTGTATATTAATTACAGAAAGCTAGTCACATCGATGATCAGCCTTCAACAGAAGAACCTACAGAGTACATAGACATTGATAGACCTAGTCCAAGTACTTTTATCGGTATCAAGCTGGTCCAACACGATAAGGATGTTCTCATTCACTTCTTCTGAATGAATCGAGACATATTTTGTGGACTTCCAAAGAAATGTCCAGGGTCGATCCATCCAAGGCATGTCATAGATTAGTCATCAACATCAACGCCATGACGGTCAAACAGAAACAACGACGACTCTCACCTCGTCTTTGGAATGAAATCAACATTGAGATCGATAAATTGATCAACGTGGGGTTCATTCGAGAAGCCAAGTATTCAGATTGGATATCCAGCATCGTCGCAGTTCCAAAGAAGAATAGAAAGGTCTGAGTTAGTGTAGGTTTCACTGATCTAAACCAATACACTTTGAAGGACAATTTCCCTCTTCCTGTCATCCATCAAATTTTTGATTCCACAGTAGGTCATAAGCTATTATCTATGAGGAATACTGCTTTAGGATACAATCAGATACCTCTCTTGGAGGAAGATCAGGAAAAGACCATTTTCATCACTGAAAGAAAATTTTATTATTACAAAGTCTTGCCCTTAGGACTAAAGAATGCAGGCGCAACTTATCAACGGCTAATGATAACTATGTTCAAAGCACACCATGGGAAAATTGTCGAAGTCTACATCGATGATCTCCTATGCAGGAGCTTACAGTCAAAGGACCATATCACAGATCTATCCATAATATTCAATATTCTACGATCTTACAGGATATGACTCAATCCTGATAAGTAATAATTTGGAGTACATTTAGGCAAATTTATCGGCCATCTCATCAGTAAGAAGCAGACCCGGCCATGGGGGTGTGCGACATGTACGACGGCACAGGGCCAAAAAAAATTCCTATAGCCCAAAGAAAAAAAAATAACCCAGCCCATTATTCAAGTTACAAACTTACAATATACAAGTTACAAGGCCCAAACAACCAAACCCATTAATCTTTTATCTCTCTCCAAATAATTTTTTATTTATTAAAAAAGACCCATTTTAATTTTTCTCACAGGGCCTTCAAAAAGCCAGGGTCGGCCCTGGTAAGAAGAGAATTGAGGCCGATCCAGATCAAATTCTGGCTTTCCTCAACTTGTCATCTCCAAAAACAATGAAGGACGTACAAAACTTACTGGCAAGATTGCCACTATCAACGGATTTGTTTCAAAGTCTTCATATTGCTGTCGTTGGTTGTTTCCACTGCTTAGAGGATGTACCAAACGAGGAAAAGTTTAGCCCAACAAAATAATCCTATGAATATCAGAATGCGAGGCAGCTTTTCAGGAACTCAAAACCTACTTGGGGATGTCTCCCATAATGAACACCCTGGTAGATAATGAGGAATTGATCATCAACCTAGCAGTTACAGACACTTCTATCAGTTCAGTTCTCATTCAACTTGTGGGGAAGGTCGAAAAACCAGTCTATTTCATCAGTAAAACCTTCACTATGGCGGAAACGATGTATTTTAAAATTGTGAGAGTCCTTCTATCTCTTATTTATACTTAACAGAAGCTTAAGCACTACTTCCAAGCTTATTCAATCAAAGTCATGGCGAACTACCCATTTCGGGAAGTTTTATCCAGAAAAGAAAATTATGAAGAGTACATCAATGGTCAGTCAGTTTGGGAGAGCATGATATCAAGTTCGAATAATGACATTCAGAGAAAGTCAGGCTATTATCAATTTTCTCGCACATTTTCCAGTGGAAGATCCCGATTGGGAGAAGCACGATCCTGACCTTACAAAAGAAATTACAAAAGATCCACCCGCCAAAATATTTGACGAGAGAGCTGAATGGATTACATGGAAAGGGTGGAGACTTCTTACAGATGGTTCAGCAGGACTCGCAGGGTCAGTAATTGGAATCATATTGATTACCCCTTCCAACGATATAATCGAGAAATTTATCTTCTTGGATTTTAAAGCCTCAAACAATGTCACCGAATACGAAGCTCTCATTCATGGACTTGACCTCGTACTCGAGCTTAGCATCCCAGAGTTCTCTGTTTACACAAATTCTTTACTCATCATCCCCCATTACTCAGAATAGTACAAGAAGAATGGAAATATGATCAAATATGTAGCCCTCATTGCCGATAGGATGAGCAGATTTACGAAAGCAACTATCGACTATCTCCCTCAAGGTGAAAACTGACACGCCAATTTCTTGGCTTATTTAGCCATAGCCTTGGGTACAAAAGCCAAATATCTACAGATTGAAGTAATATCAACCCCCTGTATTGATCTTTATTTTGTATGCGCAATCAACACTGGGGCAATGATGAGGGGGATGATGTTTGGCGAAAACCTTTTATTAACTATCTCAGCCCGGAGAATAAATGAGACGGGTCCTTTCGAGCTGATTCCAAGGAGCACCGACACTTGATCGAAAACTCGAAGCATTACACAGTTCAAAATGGTCGTCTCTACCACCGCTCAGTCACAGGGTCTTATCTCAAGTGTCACTCGAAGAAAAAAGTAGATGGAATGCTTAAAGATTTACATGAAGGGACTTGTGGCTCCCATGCCGCAGGTCGATCACTCGCTAACAGAGCAATTACACAAGGAATATTTTGGCCAAGAATGTGCAAACAAGCAGAAGAGTACTCACGCAGATGCGATACGCGTCAACGACATGGACATATAATTCGTGTCCCTGCCCTCAAACTTCATGAAAGTAAGGTGTTCTGGCCAATTAAATAGTGGGCGCTCGATCTCGTTTGGGAATTTCTTAATGCCCCAGGTAACCGACGTTTCTTACTCATAGCAACCGATTATTTTACGAAATGGGTGGAAGCAGTTCCTCCATGCCAAACTAGAGAAGAAGAGGTCATCTCTTTTATCTGGGAACACATTATCATACGGCCCGGTTGCCCCCACTTGATTTGGATCAATAACAGGCCATAATTCGTTGGTAAAAAGTTCGTAGACTTCCTCAACAAACACAACATCATCTACTCACCATCCAATCCCTACTACCCTCAAGGCAATTGCCAAGTCAAAATCTCCAACAAAACCATAGTGGATGGACTCAAGAAAAGGCTTCAATCACAGAAAAAAAGAAATATTTTATACTATTATTTAGCAGTTCGATATTATACACTATTACTTACTTTTCTTCAAAGCTCTATACAAAAGTTCCATTGGTTCTTCATCCTCCCTCTGAAGGCAATCACCTTTCACCCAAATCATATTATCATTCCAAATTCTACCTGCTGAATACAGATCGAAGAAAAGCGGTCGAGACGAGCTTGAACAAAAATGCACACCCTAGATGTGATATAGTACTTCACAGCGTAGTACTACAAAACATCTTCATGAGTTATTCTCCTCTCCACTTCATTCTTCTCCCATAATCTATTGAGATTCTCACACACATTGATCACCTCCCACATGTTCCCATTCAGTTGGGCAGGATAAGCCTCTATGGTATCTATTATACCTTTAGCCAGATTGCAAAATAGCAAACTCAACCCATATTCCAACTGAGACAGATAACACAGAAAACCCTCGTCCAGGTCACCTTGGACATTCCCATCAAAATACTCAAAAGAGATCAATTCGTACACTCCCCTATCCGATTTCTCCTTTTCTAAGTCAGGTAGCAAAAAGAAATGTTCTTCCCCTGATGATACAGTACAACCTCTAAATATCCTCCAGGCAGTTTCAACAGCATTTCCCCATTTTCCACCTACAAGAGCTTTGGATTTATAGAACTCTCTAAATACATTAGAGTTTGGAGGATACGATACTAATTTACCAGGGAAGTCTGGAAATTGAACATGTACTACTTCGCCCTCCCCATATGACTCTATATTTATAGATTCTACATTCTCAAACTCAATCGTACGACCAGAAGTCGACGTCTCCATATCAGGTGAAGTCTCCATCTCAATTATAAGCTTAAAGATGAGGTTTGATTCTATAACAGATATTCCTCACGCCCAACCTACATAAAGATCTAGGTATTCTGCCAACTTATCAATATCTTTTATCTATACACATCCATACACATATCTACCATTCATCCATCATACATATATGTATATTATATATATATATCTTTTTTTTACACATAGATCAAATAATTTTTTATAGGTTACTATAAATAACAATCTTTCAAAATTTTAAAAACTACAAAATCTTTCAAAAGCCCACATTCACACAATCATAAATCAGTTACTAACCTTCAACGTCCGAATGCGAATTTGAAGCAGTGTCAAATCCTTTCTTCATAGTGCTGCTATACAACCACCCTCGTGACTCTGTCTCCACAACTTTTTCTTTCCTTGAGGGATGATCACTTTCGTCTAATCTCTCACGAGAATCTCTATAATGTTTTCTCTCTTCTCTCCCCCCTGTTCTTCCATTTTTTTGAAGTTCATAAACATTTGAATGAGGAAGATGAACTTTTATTTATATTTTCTCTCTTACTTCTGGCAGCTATTGGGCCTCGTACGAGTCACCCTTGGCTCTGGAACCGAGGCGTCCCTTCCACAATTAATGTCAGACGCTTTACACTTTTTGGTGAAAACACTTTCCCATCATTACCTCTAACTCTATATTTTAATATATTCTCATCTCTCCTACACAAATCTCTCTCTGACCTCCGTACACTCATGATGACTCAATACCTACACGCAATCGAACTTTCCCTACAAGAGACAAAAATCAAAGCTCACCTGCTTTTTCTATTCCTACTTCTGCTACTTATAGAACTGCTAACGTCATTTCCAAAGCTATTACATTTCAAAATTCAAATTTTTTATTCCCAAACAGTTCCAAACAACATTTGCAACAAAACATAACAGATTCAAAGCAAACATTCTGCCTACATTTCAATTACAATTATTCGACCTTATTAAATTTACTCTCTCACATATAATTATACAAAAAACATCCCATATTTCCTAGAAAACCACACCTAATCAGTTTACCCCCAGCAATCCTCACATCTTCCTTCTCGATCTCTTCCTCAGTAATTTGTTTCACGGCATCTTTTTGAGTTACAGGTTCCAAAATCACTTCACGGAATATCTCCGAGTAAAAGTGATGTCCTATTTCAAGTTTTTTTACCCATGAATCTAAGCCTTCGAACTGAATTTCAGATTCTGGAAAGTCTGGATCATAGTCTATCATCCCAAAAATCCTCTCCTAGACTTCTACAATCTTTATCGTTAATCGTCCCTCTGCAACATGCCAAACTCTTTCAAAGTGAGTCCTCACAATATTTATATACTTTTTCAAGATAACCTCAAATCCCTCGCATTCCGTATATATGATAATCTATTTTCCATAGCAGGAAACCCTAAGATCTTGATAGAAAGTTATTTAGACTTATCTATACGCATCGACCTCCTTGAATTTGTTCATTCATGTTTCGACCTATAACTTACAAACTCTCCACCTATATCACGTTCGCAAACACGATCTTCATAAGCTCGAATTTTCAAAGGTCTGCATATTTTGTATCTATAAAGATATTTTATTCCATGATTCGATAATTTATTCAATTTGATGTATATTTTCACACATCTAATATTTACATAAATTCATTTTTTACATGTACTCACATATATTTTCCACAGTTTGACTAAATAAAACTCTATTTTTTAGTTCAACTTCCAATATTACATTTTCGTCCCTAACATTCATCTATATATATTTTTTCTAGCTCGATTTTAGTAAAAAAAAATGTAATTCTATCTATCAAAATAGAGTTTGAATAAAAACTTTTTCATTAGTTCGAATATCAATTATAGATACTTTACAGATAACAAGTCTTTTAGATACTTTACAAATAACAATTCTTTCAGATATTGTTATTGTTCATTCTACAAGTTACATGACAGTTTTCAGTGATGTTTTACTTTGAGACTCTTCTAAGGCAAAGTTGGAACTGGAAATCACTGAAGTTGATTCTCCCTTCATACCCTTTACTTCGAGAAGAAACTGATGAAGCAAAGGTGTTCGTGCTTGAACCAACCCTCAGCGATAAGACCTTCTTCAGGACAAGATAAGATGACAGTGCAACAGAAAAACTTCAAATTTCTATCTTCCTCCTCCACCACCATTTTCTCCTCCTCTATAACTCCTACAAATTAAGAGTTGGTAGAGTTGAAAGGGAGTCGTACCTTGGAATTTAGTCCCTTGCAGGATACCGATAGTAATGTCTCGCATGTACGTCGGTCTCCATATTTGTCTCATCAACCTTGTCCTTTGCAAGGATGCAGAGACATCTCTAACGTTGCTTTCCTGTCAGAATGACGTAATAAAACCTCCACATATGATAAAAATCATCTTCAGTTTTAACCGCTTCGCCTTCCGACAACATATAGTACGTCGATGGTACCGGAATGGGAGTAGGCTTCTCAAGAGACTGATCTTCAAAATACTATAAATTCAACCACTGCATTTCTGCAGACACTTTCTCTTCAAGAACCATTCACCAGGTCTTCACCATTATCACTCAGAGAATATTACCACCACAAGCACGCTTTGCCAGAAGCTCCAATACAGGTACTATTTGTATCAAATTCACATTTAATGTACAGGTACATTTCCAACGCAATCATCATTCAAAGCAAAGCCAATCTCGGAACCCCAAGCATCAAGTACATCAATCATTTCCATATTATAAATGCCATATACATCCCTCCATCAATACATACCGAGCACCAAACCAGTTAAATCCCCATTAATACATCCTATTTTTTTAACTTCAACCGCCAACAATACAGAGGTTCTCTCTCAACCAAAGCCACTCGTGCTTTCAGTTACAAGGGGGTGATTATAGGGACCTATCCCTCGACCTAGTCCAAATTCAAACTTCCTTAGTACCAAACTTATGCATTTTAAACGTGACATGAATAGTCAGTATTGCCACCTTGACTACGAACTGATAAAGAATATGGATCGAGCACTACAAAAATATGAATAAGTCAAAGACACATGTCTTCCATGAACTAAATAGTTACATAGTCAACCACTACTTACCTCATTATTCGGAGAACGTTCTTCAGCACGATAACGAACTGCAGGTAAGGTCTATATAAAGAAAAGGTTCTAGAGGAGATAGGGACTGGAAAAACCCAGATTTTCTAAATTTTAAACATAAGAATTTCTAGATTCTAAGCACCACAAAAGCTTTTTATTTCAAGATCAAGTATTTCTAGTTCGAGAGATCACTTGTAATAAAATATCAGCCTCAAGCAATAAAAGTTATTATTACTAAACCTTCAACTCAAAGTCGTGGTTTTTTAACTATTCAAAGGTTTTTCACGCCAAATCACATGTGTCATTTCTTGCCTTATATTAGCTTCTATCACAGGTACATTTGGTGTAAGAGCTCATTTCGAGCTATCTCGAGCTACAAAATTAGGTCATTACATGGAGTATTTTCATCACAATATGAGATACAGTTAAACCCCTCTATAATTATGCCTTATATAGTAATAACCCCTCTATAGTAATTGAAAAAGGTCGTCAACGCGCCTTCGGCGCTACAAAATTTGTCCATTTACGCACCTTCAACGTTAAATCTCATTTTCTTTTAATTCTGAGTCTGATACATTAAAACTCATATGCTCACATATCATCCATGCATATTATGTTTTAATTCTTGCCTATATAAATTTTGTAAAGCTAAACAGTTCACATATATCATATGCCCATAGAGAAATTGTGAAAAATGAGATGACAATCAAGGAGGAATTAACACATAGGCAGATTCAATAATAAGTAAATGGGTATATTCAACAACAAATGCGAAAACATTATGTAAGACAAAGACATAATGATTTAAAATAGTATCTTCAACCATAAAATATTCATACATTAAAAATTAATAATTCTAGCCAAAAGAATAATTGGAAATAATACTTCATATGGAGATCGTTAGTTCAAAGTATTTGTTTACAATTTAAGCAATCCTAAGGCCGACCTCTAAATGTGTTTTGATAAAAATAAAAATGGAAAGGCATCAGGTTTGAAGGCACACATCTCTTTGAGGCATCAGCTTGGTAGCACCACTGTAGAACATGGAGATACATAAGACTTGGATCCAAAGGTTAAGTTCTTGTAAGAGAAAAAATACTTACAAATAGAAGTATTTATTCCTACCATTATCTTAAGAACATGTTTTTACTTTAAATGATGCATGCTTTAATCCACATCTTTGTGTGTATTTCAGTGTGCAAAGTTGACATCTGCATAAACTAACCATAACATTACCAACTAGTAAAAAATGTTAATTCAAAAGGACTAAAAAGATTTGAGAAGAAAGAAATATCTACTTGTAGTGGTTCTTAATGTGTGACAGTCAATTTAATTTACTATCAGCCCAAGATGTGGCAGTACCTTATGAGCTTGTAGAAGTTCTTAATGTACTTGTAGGGTACTTTCAATACCATCAAATTTTCTACACAAATAAGAATGTTCCATCATCAGAGCATAGAATAAGCCATAAAGAGGTTATAAGAAACAAATCCAATGAAGAGGTTATTAAACACTGTTAAAATAAGGTTTTTGTTAAAATAACTTTATTACTATTACATATTTAAAGGAAATATGTATGAAAAAATTGTACCTGTTGGTAGAGTAAAGGAACTCTATTTTTCATGTATGGGCTACTTTAAACCTGAGTGTAGGTATAAATAATAGGTCAAATATGCATCAAGTTATCTGAATGATCGAAACCCAATTAGGGATTATATTCCTCCTACTCCAAATTGTGATTAGAGTTATCAAAAATTCAAATTTCTGACAAATGAGAACATGTTTTTCAAATAATAAAATGGGGAATTGAATTGGGTTTGAAGTTACCATGGGTGCGATTGTTGGAGTTGTTGTGGTAGAGATAAATCTTGTTGAGGCTGCTCTGAAGAAACCTGCATAGTTTTATAATGGAGAAAGTTAGAGATTGAGAGAGAGAGAGAGAGAGATAGAGAGAAAGTGAATAATATATTTCAGGAGAAGAAGTTGTATAGAGAGAGTGAGAGATCGTGGGAGTGATGGAGAACGTGGGTTTGAGAAGTTGGAACTGCTTATCTCGGCCCCTAATTTTGCTTTTGCTTGGTGAGAGCTATTGTTTTGGCTTGAAAATTATACCCCTAAAATTGTTATAGAACTACGAAATAACCTCTCTACCTAACCTCTTATTTAAGATCTCATCCTTCCATCTTTTGAGAATTATAAAGTCTATCTCAACTCTTATTTGTCTCTTGAAAAACTCTTCTTTGTGGGCAAATTTGTCTATACAAAAAATACCCTTCTTGGATAATATATAGATTCTATCAGTTTAGCATGAAACAAGACATGAGAGAAGAGTAGAGATATTTGTAATAATTGAATATATACTTTATATTCTCAGATGTTAGGTTACAAGAACTTAAAACTTTATTAGGTTATATACAATAACTCAAACTCGCCTCATAAGCCCTAATGGTCTATGAGATTGTTAGGAGTCCAATAGGACACCCCAACCCATTTTGGTTCCCACCTTGGGCCAAACCTAACTCCTAACACTCCCCCTTGGGGTGTTCCATACCAAGACGACTTACCTCATTAAAACCTCTGCCTAAAAAACCCTTTTAGGTAAAAAGTTATGCAAGGAAAGAGTGCAATCCAATGTCCCATATGGGCTGTAGATGCGTATACAATGCCTCATCAAAACCTATAGTCAGTAAAACCTCCTAGGATAAAAACTGCACTATCAAAAAAAAAGTACATACGCATGTGTCCACGTCAGGTTAGGACTATCCCCTTGATGTCAATCTCCCCCGAGATCTATCTCCCAGAGTGTATCTCCCGAGATATTGATAAATAAAACTTTTGCATGCCAATTCCGTGTACCAGCTGTTTGAAAGTAAGTGGTGTAAGAGTTTTTGTGAATAGTTTGTAAAGTTATCTTCTGAAATATCTTGAATGATGTCAATCTCATTACCTTTTGAAATTCATAGATTTTGAATATTATGATAGTGACTTCATGAAATATGTTTCATTCTGTCGCCATTGATAAAATTGCCATTGACTTAAATGATGCAGGCGGAGTTATCTTGATATAGAGTCGATGTTTTATCTTGGATAGAGAACATGCCATAACTTCAATGGATTTAATGTATCTTGGAGCGCAACCATATTCTCTGGCAGCTTCATGAAGTTCAAGAATTTCTTTATGGTTCGAAGATGTAACTACCACCGTCAGCTTTATCGATCTCCAAGAGTTTGTTGTATACCCGTACATAAACATATAATCCATTTGGAAATGTCCCCTATGTGGGTCTGATAAGTATTATGTATCGGCGTACCCTATAATTTACGTTTACCATTTCGAGTTGAACTAGGACCGCAACTTTTGTCCGAACTTCCAATTTTTTCTGATTTGATCCGATTTCAAAACCTTATTTTACTGTTTTGATTTCCAAAATACGATTTCCAAAAAATTCAAAATCGGAATCGGATAGCTTTTTTCTATTCCAAAATTTTCGATCTGATTTTTCCGAACATCTTATCCGATTATTTCTTAAGAAAATCCAATCCGATTTTTTGAATACCTTATATCCATTTTTTTTTTAATATTCTTATTCAATATTTAATGTGTTTTTTGTAGTTTAATAAAAAAAAAATGTTAGATAGAGATGTGATGATGTTACCATTGTGTATGAGCAAGGGTAGATGTTTTGATTTGTGAACATTATGTTTAATTTACATATAAAAAGTAAAGATTCACTATTTTCACAAATATTATCTGAAATTTCCATTTTTTTAGAATTATAATCCGTAAATTTCAAATATTTTGGATTTCCAAAAATTCTGATTTTACGGTTTTTTCGAATTTTTTGAATTTCCCAATAATTGGATCGGATCGGAAAAAATTTTAAATTCTTTTTTACTGCCCCCATTTCTGATCTGATCTATAAATAGGCCTAGAAGTAGAACGTAGTCTTTCATACCGATCAAATACCTCCAAATATACCTGATCTCATTCTAGTACCTTTGGATAGGAACAGAACTATCGCAAGCCAAATAGTTCACTGCGAATGAGTCATCAGGACTAGTATATCCAGTTAACTATAGCAAAGCACCTCCTAGCTATGGTGTCACTGCCATAGGAGTTTCTCCTCCCTTTAGGATGGTAGAAGATGTCATGACCACATCAAGTGATGGAGGCGCAATAAACGACTTAGCATCTTGTGCTACATCCATGCTGAAGTATTAGATAACTCTTCTGATATATATTGCTTGGTGTACAAGTATTCCACTACTAAGATGTTCGATCTACAAATCGAGACACTACTTGATTTTCCATGGTCGTTTATTTTAATTCCTTCCAAGGTATTCGGTGGCTCCCGCGACCTCCCTGGGAGTTCTAATAATATCCAAATCATTTAGTCCACTATTATGATGACTTAAGCAAATATCTATATTCTAAATAGGATGCATGGACAGACAATAATATTTGCAAAGTCCCTGACCTTCAAATATCCAATCAACTTACTATGTCTTATGGGCCCTGATTACTTCAAGTCATAATAACTTTTCCAGTTTTATTATGTACACACCTCGTGTGTCAGGTTTAATTACTTCCAGAAGCCTATACCTCTCCAAGTAGCTTATGTAGATATTGATATCTGTTTCCTATATAGTGATGTGGTATTATATAAGACGC
>JACGCM010001669.1:0-16109 GCA_014058105.1 Kingdonia uniflora
GGTTTTTGGCCATTCAAAAGATGGGCACTTGATCTTGTTGTGAATTTCCTAATTCTCTAGGTAACCGTCGATACCTACTAGTAGCTATAGATTATTTTAAAAAATGGGTAGAGGCAGGTTCCACTCTGTCAAACCAGAGAAGAAGAGGTATCTATTTTATCTGGGAATACATTATTACTCAGTTTGGGTGCCCCCACCTAATTCGTATCGATAACGGGCACAATTCGTTGGAGAAAAAATCATAGCTTTCCTCAACCAATATAATATCATCAACTCGCCATCCAATCCCTACTACCCTCAAGGCAATGACCAAGCCAAAATCACTAACAATAATCGTGGATGGACTCAAGAAAAGGCTTTATCATAGAAAAAAAAGGAATTAGGTTAGAGAACTTCTTCATGTCTATGGGCATATCGCACCACTCTACATCAATCAACCGGCTGCACTCTATTCCTCATGCCTATGGCACCGAAACCATTATTCCCTCAGAATACCATTATCCACTCAGAGATCATGAGCTAACTAACAAGGAAAACGGGTTGAATTGGCCTGCAACCTTAATTGGATTGATGAGACCAGAGAACGCGCTGTTGCTAACCTCGGTCGATATCACCAATCTGGCATATTCCTACAATAAGCGAGTCAGAAGCCGTACCTTCCAACTTGACGATCCATCCTTAAAGAAATCCTTCAACACAGAAAAGGGTCTCATGCTGGGAAAACTAGCAGAAAATTGGGAGAGTCCATTCTTATCACAGGTCTCTCAGGCCTGGGATCATATTATCATGACAAAAAGATGGAGTTCACATCTCGAATCCTTGGAATATTAGGCGACTGAAACGGTACTATCGTTAAGTCCCTCACTACCATATTTCCAATTCTCATTATTTTCCATTCTAAAAGTAAAATTTTCATCACCATCCAATGTACATCTTTATAAAACTTATAGGTTTTTTTTTTCTCTCCCACACATTTCTTACTTCGTAGAAAATATAGATTAAAGCATAGCTAATACTAGCTTTTAATCGAACTCTATACCAGTTGAAACAAGGATAACACTTGGTTCGACTAACTCTACTAAATCTCTGTGATTAAAATAAAGGTAATACTAGTTTTCAATCAAAGACTCTACAGACATAAAATAAAGTAAAGGTAAAACTAGCTTTCATCTCACTCAATATGGCTGCGACATCATACCAGTTGAAATAAGGATAACACTTGGTTCAACTAATTCTACTAAATCTCTGCGATTAAAACTATGGTAATACTAGTTTTCATTCAAAGACTCTGCTAGACATAAGCTAAAGCAAAGGTAAAACTAGCTTTCATATCTCAATATGTCTGCGATAGCTACTTTTTTAGGTTACATATACACCTCTACAATAGATTCTTTTGCTATTGGGATGTCAGCTACGCTTTCCCCGATAATAAGAGGTCGACTAGCCATAAATTCTCGAGCTCGAACAGTCACAACAGTTCTGCTCTGCTCTTTCAACTCAACAGATCGAGGGCCTAAATACATTTTCATGGAGTTCATATAATTTTCTCGATCAATATTAGCTCTGCAAATACATCCCCTGTCTGACAAACAGTCGAGCAAGATATCTCTTTCTAACTCAAGCTCTTTACCTCCTCTACAAAATAGGCAATCACCACCATTATAAATTTGAACGCGAAACTTTGGCTATAACCACCTTAGAGAAATTCGCTCTCACCGTCTGAAGGCGATCATACAACCTTTTATACTGATCATTTTGATATTCCATTTTGCTGCTTATTCGAGCCATAAAGGCGATGTTCTCTTCCGACTTCTTGTATGCTTCTTTGATTTAGCCTGATTAATTGCCCTCAAATCTGTCGCCTGAGCATGATGAGCTTCCTGTTAAATCTTCTCTAGTCAGATTTTTCATTAAAAATCATTTTCTTCTTTATAAAAATCCCCTTCCCTCTGATAGCCTGCTACCCTTATTCCCTGGAAAGGGCGGCATCCAACTTGCTTTGATACTCCTTAAACCGCTCATTTCCTTGCTGAAAATTACCTTGAGTTCGAGCCACAATTCCTTCAACTCCCTTATTCGAGCTGATAAGCTAACTACATCCCCTTGAACAGGGAGACCTTGGAATCACTTTATTCTTCCTCGAGCGCTCCTCAGCCTCGGTGTTTCTGGCACGCGAATTAACCTGTGCCAATTCAGTCTCAAATGCGCTACCTTTTCATTCAACTCATCACATTTCCGTTGTACCGTCCGAAGCTCCATATCTTTAGCAAGTAAGGCTGTAGACAACTGCTCAACTACAACTTCAGAGGTAAATAGACCATCTTGAGCTTTCTTCAGCTCGCTATCTTTCTCAACCATTTTCTTCTTACATTACTCCAGCTCATTTCTAGTATTCACTAGATTAGCTTGAGTTTCTCCTGATCGTTTTTTTGCTGATCATTTGGTCCTTCAGACTTACCATAAAACGGTTTAACCCACCCTCTGATCTTTCTAGGGCCTGTATACGGTATCGAGCCATGTCAGCATCCCTACTCTTTGCCATGAGTGGATCATTTTGGCTTTTGAGCTTCGCTGCGTGTTCTTTTATCTCAGTGAGCTCTTTTTGCCTTTATTGATCTTAACATCTTTTTATTTGATCTTTCGAGCTAAACTGACAGCAGTTTGGGTTGCCTCCACAATTTGAAATGTACCTTTACATGCTAATCTTTTTTATCTTTATTTGCCCCTCTCATCCTATCAAACTCCTCCATAAATTATTGATTACATGGCGTACCCCATCTTTGCTCGAGTGAGCTGCCTTCAATTCGACCGTACATTATAAATACAATATATCAAGTTCGATTCAGAGCACTATTCAACACATATCTTATTCTGACGAAATACCTACTTTTTGACATTTACTGTATGAAACTTCTTCTGAACTTATGGTCGAAGTACAATCTTAGACGGATGTTTAATAACATATACTTCCAAGTCTAAGGTAAACATTCTCTACATTTTAATTTGTAAATAATTTGATATTTTCGGTGCACCATTTCAGTACCATTACCCCTAAATTGATAACAAGTTTTTGGTTGTCTCTACAATCTTTATTACTTTGTAGCACTATACTAGTGATGCATACAAGTCAAATATGTCTTGCTCTATTCTAGCCTGCAGCTCCGCTTGCGAGGACAACAGGGATCCTGAGGCATCTCTACCTTAGCGAGCTTAGTCTCTAAATCTTTATGAGTCATCTCCCTCATCCTTAACATAGGTGTCGCCATGATGGCATTCACCTCATCTTTAGAATACCCCTTTGATATAAGGTGGCGCCCGAGTCTATCACGCTCAGTTACCACGTCCTCCAAAATTTGCCTTCACTTTCGCAGACAGATTGCAAATCTCTACCACTTGAGAAGCCTTCAGGGCCTCCAGCCGCTTCCCCACCTTGATCAAGTCAGCTTTTAATCGAGTTACGTACCTTTTAAGCTCGACTTTCCCCTTTCTCAGCTTAGGTTTTTCCTCCTCGACCCCGAGGTATATCCCCTTCATCAGTCGAGCAGCCTACAAAATAAACAAAATTGATCTCATTGTTAGCTCGAATCGTAATACCAAAAATTTATTACATAATCAAGCAAATAAGTTTACCATTTTTCTCATCTCTTCATCCCCATTTTGAGGTGTCAGCCTTACTTTTTCCTCCACCTCTCTAAGCTCGTCTTCTATAACAGGTCGATCCTCTACGACCTTCACCCATAGCATTTCAGAAGGTTTGACCTTTCTTTTTTTTGCCTTTCCTGTAACCTTACCATTTCCTGTGGTTTCAGACGTCAGAGCGCACTTCAACATTTGCTTCTTGGGAAACGTTCGAGCTAGTTTGCTCGATGTAGTAGACTCTGATACCCCTACGATGGCCACTCCAAAGGCCTTGGGAAAGTTTACTCGCCTCACCCCATCAGTTCCCTTCTGCTGGCTGCCATCAGCGCCCGTCATTAGCCTCGTCGATTGAGATTTTTGAACTTTCTCGGATCGACAGTTAACAAGTTTCTTTATGCTAATACCGAGTTCATTCAGCACAACTTCGAGCTCTTTCCCTTCCTGAGCAACTGTATCCAATAGAGACTCCTTCCTCGTCACCTTAGATTTAAGGCCTGTCAATAACAACACATGATCATCAACAATTCAACATACAATTTCAACATATAATCTTATACTCATATATTGCTATACTTACTTTATTTTATAGTTCTATGCAAAAGTTTCATGGGTTCTTCATCATCTCTCTGAAGGCAATCACTCTTCGCCCATATCACATTATCATTCCATGGTCGACCTGCTGAGTTTAGGTCGAAGAAACGAGGCTGAGTCGAGCTAAAAAAAAATATGCCCCTCCACTTGCAAATTATTTTTTTTACCCCACAAAACTGTAGAACATCCTCAGGAGATATCCTCCTCTCACTCTCATCCTCCTCCCATAACTTATTTAGAATTTCACAAACATTTATCACCTCCCATATGTTCCCGTTCAACGGAATAGGACATGTCCTGATAATGCTCATAATCCCTTTTGCCAGATTGTTAAGCGGAAGACTCAACCCGTACTCCATTAAGACAGGAAACATAAAAAACCTTTTACCAGGTCACCCTTGACGTCCTCATCAAAGTACTCCATAGAGATCGATTCATCTAAACCTCTATCTCGTTTCTCCTTCTCCAAATCAGCAATAAGAAAAAATTATTCCTCTTCAGTTGCTATAACGTAACTTTCAAACTGCCTACCACCATGTTCTACAAAATTACCCCATCTTCCCCCTGCAGAAGCCTTGGCTTTACAAAACTCTTTAAACGCATAAGAGTGAGGAGGATAGTTTTCTAATCATCCAGGGAAATCTGGAAATTGATCAACCCCTGCTTTTTCCTCACTATTAGACATTACAATTTTGAACTCAGCTGATTGACCAGTGGTTGACGCCTCATTAACAGGTGAAGTGTCCATATCAACTACAAGATCTACAACAAAGTTTTGATCCTACTCAAACACTCCTCACGGTCGACCTACATAAAGGTCCAGGTATCTATTATTATTTTTTACATATACATCGCCCATATACATATATCTTTCATATATCAAACAAGTTTTTATAGATTACTATAAATAGTAATTTTTAGATTACCTAAACACAGAATATGATCTTCCAAAGCACCATATCACAATCATCTACTAACCTTCTACGTCGGAATGAGAGTCTGACGCAGTTCCAAATTCTTCCCACACAACGATGATGTATAACCACCTTTGTGACTTAGTCTTTGTAACTCTTCCACGCTTTAACTGTTGACCACTCTCAATAAATTTCTCTTGAGATTCTCTGTATCTTCTCCTTCCTCTCTCACTGCTCTTCAAGTTTTTTGAAGTTGAAAAACGTTTGAATGACGAAGACAAAACATTATTTATATTTTTTTTCTCTCTAACTACTGGCAGTTATTGAGCCCCGCACGAGCCGTCCTCAATTTTGAAACTGAGGCATCTCTTCCACTATCAATGTCAGACGTCTTGTACTTTTTCAGTAAAAATGTTTTCCCACCATAACCCTTTGCCCTATAATTTATTCTATTGTCATATCTATTTTTTAAATGTCTCTCTGACCTCCCTATACTCATGATAACTCACGCTTACACGCAATCGGGTTTTTGTAGCTTTTACACGAGGGACAAAATCAAAAGCTCCTTATTTTTTCTATTCTTGCCTCTTCTACTATAGAAGTACTGCCGTCATTTCCAAAGTTCTCAAAATTTTAAAAATATTTAAATTCATTATTCACAACAGTCACAACAGCATTCATAAAAATAGAGGATCGATTCAAACTTTATTTTTGTTTCATTTCTTTATCAATTATTAAACTCTATAATTACATACAATCATGTTACCTCTATTTACATTCACTTTATTCACCTCTCATATAATTACACCAAAAATAACCCTGATGACCAGGGGAACCACATCTGATCAGTTGACCACATCTTTCAATTCTTTCTCCTCTACAGTAATCAATCTCACAACATATTTTTGAGCTGTAGGATCCACCATGATTTCTCGAAACAGCTCCTCATAAAAATGACGTTCATACTCGAGTTCTCTCCCAATCCCATTTAAACATTCAAGTTGAACTTCCCGTATTGGCAGTTCAGCAACATAATCTAAAAGTCCAAAAATTTGCTACCGCACTTTGGCTATCTTTATTGCCAACCACCCCTCTGCGACATAACAAATTCTCTCAGATCGAGTCCATGCCATTCCTATCCTCTTCGACCTGTTTAAAGCTTATCCCCCCCATTTTACATTTTTTACTGCGAATGCCCCACAGCTCGAGATATTATCCTATTATCTCGCAATTGAAGCCCTAATATCTTGAGAAAAATTATTTGAACATATCTCTCCGTATCGATTCTATCATTTAATACTATTCTATATCAAGCTTATTCTTTCCCAATCTAGTATTTCAGAACGACCTCCCTAAGCTTAAATTTCCATCCTGGCACTTCTTCAATTTTTCTCTCCCTCAATAAATTTTAACACCCAGGTCGAACATCATATATTGCTCATATTTCATTTGAAAAACATATTTTCAGCTCGATTATTACATAAGTTGTACGCTCCAATCTTATACATGTCATTTTATCCTATATTCGAAAGTCTTCGAATTATCATAGCTCAATTTTAAGAGTTATTCTATTCTATATCAATGCAGAAGTTAGATAGCAAATTTTATTCATCTCGAATATAAATTATAGGTATTTTACAGATAACAAATCTTTAAGGCACTTTAGAGATAACATGTCTTTCAAGAATTCCAAAATCAGGTACTTTACAGAAAACAAGTTTTTGAGTACTTGACAGATTGCAGGTCTTTCAGGCACTCTAAAACATTAAATTTTTAGTTCATCTGACTTCAGTGATATTTTACTTAAAGAATCCTCCGATGAAAAGCAGTTATTGGAAGTCACCATAGGTCATTCTTCCTTCATACCATTTTAATCTGACCAGAGACTTAGTTTGGAAGAAGTTTGGGCATGGTAGAAAAGGACTATGTGCTTGAACCCACTCTTCAAATAGAAGGTCTTCCCAGCGTAAAGACACGATAGAAGTGTAGAAGCAGATTTCCATTCTCCGTCTTCCTTCTCCACTACCATCGTAGCTTCTTCTATAACTACCACCTCCGCGGAGTTGGTAGAGATGAAGAGGTCCCGACTTTAGAATGTAGTCCTACCCAAGACATCGGTGCAACTGCCCCACAGTTATACCGATCCTCACTTCTGTCTCCTCAACCTTGTCCTCCGCATGGATACGAAGACAAACCCAACATTGCTTGCCTGTCATGACAACATAGTAAAATCTCCACATACAGTAAAAATCTTCCTCAACTTCAGCCGGTTCATCTTCCGATATACCTTGATACATCAGAGGAACTGGAACAGGAGTGAGCAACTCCAAGGATTGATCGCCAAAATATTTCAACTTCAGCTTCTGCATCTCAATCACAATTCTCTCTTTAAGAACCATTCTCCAGGTTTTTACCATCGTCAAAACTTTCAGAGAATTTGGCAACAAACAAATATATTTTGCCACAAAACTTGGTACAGGTACTATTTATATAACCCTATATTTGATGTGCAAGTACGTTTTCCCAAACATCATCATTCAATACAGACGAAACTCTATAAACCCTAAATGACGCATATATCAGAATTCCCATCATCATTTAATACAGAAACGTCCCCCCATAATACACGCATTTACCATATAGTCAAATCCACATCATTTCTTCCTTAATTTTCAAAATTTCAAACCCGAATACCCATAAATCTATATATTCTTTCTCAGTCAAAGTCACTCGTGGCTTCAGTTGCGACCCTCGAACTAACCCAAATAGAGCTATTTCTAGTTCGAATCACCACTGCTACCATTACCTTTATGTCAGGCTCACGCATTCTATACATGACTTCAATAGACAACATTTTCACCTACTCCACGAACTGATGAAGAACGTGGGTCGAGCTTAAACAGAAAAATCTAAATAAGTCAAAGACACCTGTCTTTCATAATCTCAATAGTTACTCAGTAAGCCGCCACTAACCACATGGCTTGGAGAACGTACTTCAACACGATAAAGATCTGTGGAGAAGGCCTATATAAAGAAATAGTTCTTGAAGAGACAAGGACCAGAAAAATACAAGTAAAATTACCAGGAAAACTACATTTTCTAGATTCTTAAAATATTCAAAACTTTTTATTCATAAGATTCAAGTATTTCTAAGTCGAGAGATCACTTGTAATAAGATATCAGCCTCAAACAATAAAAGTTACCATTATAAAAATCCTCCAATTGAGGTCGTGGTTTTTAACCTATTAAGAGGTTTCTACGTTAATCACCTGTATCATTTCTCTTTTTAGTTTTTATCACAGAAACATTGGTGTAAGAGCTAATTCTAAGCCATCTAGCTTACAAAATTAGGCCATTACACTATCCACATCACTACAATTCTACATCTTATACAAACTTACATCATCACAAACATCTACTATCTCACCTGTAGATAGTGTCTTCGCCACTATCCTAGAACTAGGTGAGATAACTTCATTTCTCCCAACAATATCAGACATAATATACTCCAACAAACCTTGAAAGTAAAATTGATCCCATCTACATTTTTAAATATATGCATGTTCCCATCAATATTTAAACGATATTTGTACCGTGTCTCCCCAGGTTCAGTCCATCTACCTCCCCAATGAATAATAAAAATTGTTAGGTCATTTATGTCATTGTAGCATACCCCAAACACTATATAATTAAGACAAATATCATGGTAACATACCCAAAGCACCTAATTTAAAATACCACTTATAAAAGACCCAATATTTTTAATATACCTTAATTTTAAAATAACAAAAGACCAAAACCCTAATTTTCTAATCCAAACAACTTTAAAAAGCCCCAATTTCGTAATCCAAACTCTAATTCTTGGCACAAATTTCTAACTTTCAAAATGGGAAAACTAAAGCAACAAATATTAGAGAGAGATTTATAAATTTTTGCTATTCAGAAAGAAAAAAAATAAGGAGAAAGGGAGAGAGATAGACTTACATTGTAATTTGGAGAGAGATAAGAGATTCAAAGGCTTGATGAGATCTGATATTATATTGCTGCACTCTTGTTTTCCAAAAATTTTATAGTTGTAAAAGATACAATTTTCCCAAATTTTCCCTCCAAGAATAATTTTTGGTTAGACAGAGTTTTGGTAAAGAGATGACCTAAAGACAAACTAGTTTACTTATTAGAAGAAATCGCGTGCAACTCATGTGAGGGCAGTTGAGTCATTTTATGTCAAAATTTAAGTTCAACGGAGTTTGACCTATGGTCAGATGCCATTTGGGGACCAGAACTGCATATTTAAATAACTCGGGGACTAAAGGCATATATTCAGTTTGTAGGTGAGACTGTAGTCAAAAAATCCTTTACCAGAATGAAATACTCTTATTTAATTTTTAAAAGAAAATAATGATGTATTCATATGGATGTTTGACGAAATATCAGGAATAGATCTCACTTTAGCTTGTTATAAACTCTGTTTAAAAGATAAGGCGGTGGCGATTAAGCAAAAATAGGGGATGCTAGCACCTTGACTATGGGTGGAAGTTAACAGGAAGATCGACAAACTTATTGAAGTTGGTTTTATTTGAAAGGCAAACTATCCTTACCGGATCTCAAACATTATAGCCGTTCCAATGAAAAATGACAAGATTAGAGTCTGCGTAGATTTTACAGACCTTAATAAATATACTCTGAAGGATAGTTTCCCAATTTCTATAATTAATCATTTGCTAGATTTTACCGTGGGGAATGAACTTCGGTCCATGATATATCCTATATCACGATATAGCCAAATACGACTTTGATCAAACGTCTAGTAAAAACTAACTTTCATCACAGAATATGGACTATACTGTTTGAAAGTCATGTCTTTCAGACTTAAAAATGTAGGATCTACTTATCAAAGACTGATGCCTAAATGTTCATAGACCATCTCAGGAAAATAATAGAAGTCGACATCAATGACATGCTGTGTAAAAGTTTTAAAAAAGAAAATCATCTCGAAGATTTACATATAGTTTTTGATATTCTTTGGCTATACCGAATGAAGTAAACCCTGATAAATATCAGTTCGGCATGTAATCAGGAAATTCTTGGGGCATTTGATTAGCAAGAATGGAATCGAAGTGGACCTCGATCGCATTCGTGCTCTACTATATATGCCTTTACCTAAAATGAAGAAAGACGTACAATAATTTGCTGGAAAATAGCAGCAATAAACCAATTAGTGTCAAAGTCCTCAGATCGATGTCGATGGTTATTTAACTTACTACACAAAGGGACACGGAAAGGTAAAGCTAAAAGGTACCTGGAAATCGCGTGGAATAATAAATGTAAAGCATCATTTTAGGAATTGAAGAATTATTTGGGAAAACCACCAATAATGAGTATCCTGATAGATGGTAAAGAACTTACAATATACCTTACTATAATGGCCTAATTCTGTAAGCTCGAAATGGCTCAAATTATCTCTTACACCAATGTTCCTGTGACAAAAACTAATATAGAGCAAGAAATGACACAAGTGATTTAGAGTAGAAAACCTTTAAATAGGTAAAAAACTACGACCTCGAGTCGAGGGGTTTAGTAACAGTAACTTTTATTGTTTGAGGTTGATATCATATTACAAGTGATCTCTCGAACTAGAAATACTTGATCTTGTAAATAAGAAATTTGGCATTTGAGAATCTTGAAAATTTGGTTTAGTGGTTTCTTGTATATTTTTCTGGTCCCTATCTCTTTTAGAACTTTTCCTTATATAGGCCTTACCCGCAGTTCATTATCGTGCTAAAGCATGTTCTCCGAACAATGTGAGAAGTGGTAGTTGACTGAGTAACTATTGAGTTTATAAAAGACAGGTGTCTTAGGCTTATTCATTCTTTCTATTGTGTTCGATCCACATTCTTTATTAGTTCGTGGTATAGGTGTCAATACTGAATGTTCATGTCACGTGTAAAATATGTGAGTCTAATATAGAGATATTTCAAATTGGGTTATTATAAAAAGACAGGTGTCTTAGGCTTATTCATTCTTTTTTATTGTGTTCGATCCACATTCTTTATTAGCTCGTGGTATAGGTGTCAATACTGAATGTTCATGTCACGTGTAAAATATGTGAGTCTAATATAGAGATATTTCAAATTGGGTTAAGTCGAAGGATAGGTCCCTACAATCTCCCCCTCACAACTGAAGTCACGAGTGGCTTTGCTTGAGAAAGAATTTGTAGAGGTGTGGTGTTGGAAGTTGAAAAAGAAATAAGGAATTTAATGTTTATTTGACTGGAATGGAAATGGGTATTTGTTTTATGTGGTGGGATGTATCTACATTGAATGATGGTGGGAAGCATTGATATACGTGACGCTTCGGCTGAAAAAGTGGCTCTATTTTGAATGATTACTACCTTGGAAATGTACATGCGCATTAAATACGATGGTTATATAAATAGCACCTGTACCGTGGAATATGGCAAAGTACCCTGTTATTTGATTTTTTTTTTGTAATATTTGAGTGATAATGGTAAAAACCCAGAGGATGGTGTACGAAGAGGGGGTTTCTGCTGAGATACAGAAATTCAAACAAAAATACTCTAGGGATCAGTCTATAATGTATTAGAGTATGTCGGAAGAAGAAGTGGCTGGAGCTGAAGAAGATTTTACTGTATGTGGAGATTTCATTACTTTGTCTTAACAGGCGAGCAACGTCGAAGGTGTCTCTGCAACTTTGTGGAGGATAAGTTTAAGAAGACAGATGTGGGGACCAGTATAACCGTGTGGCAATATCCCTGGTATCTTGCGTAGGATTGGACTCTAAGGGAGGAGCCTCTTTATCTCTACCAACTCTCAGATGGTGGTGGTTAAAGAGGAGGCAATGGTGCTATTGGAGAGGGGAGATGGAGAATAAAAGTCAGCCCCTACACAATCATCGCCTCTTAGCTCTAAGAAGTCCTTCTGTTTGAAGAGTTAGTTCAAACACTTTCTTTCTTCCATAGTTTCCATTTGAAGTTCAGTTCCGTGCCTAAAATTCGAACAACTTGGGGAAAGGAGGATGTTCTTTCTTTTCCAATGTCTTTTTTTTGTGCTAATTAGACGAATTTATTACAGAAACAAAATTTCTTACAATGGATTACAAAAGATCAAAAACCAAGAAAAACAACATAATTAACATAATCTAAAATATTCTTGCATGGGCACTTTAATTTTTATAAGAAAAGTCAGTCTTCCTACCTTGATCTTACACAAGCCTTCATGCATATTAACTCCTCGTTTGATAGGGCATCAACACTGAAATTAGCTTCTCTCCAGTTAGCAGAAATTCTGATTTTCTTCATATTCTTTTTTGTGTTTCCCTAGTCCGCTTCAAAGGTCCAAGGAATTTATCCGAGTTGAAAGCTTCCACAATAGCCTTAGAATTGATTCCACCCAAGCTATAAGCCAACCATAAGAGGCAGCAGATTCAATCCCTTGGATAATAGCCTTACATTCAGCCGTAAAGTTCGTAACCAGCCCAAGGCCTTTTCCAATGCCTGCTTTACTTCAGAAGATTCTCAGAGTGAATTATCACTGAAGATGGATGAACTGATGGATTTTTTGGCTTCGAAGTTCCTAAAAGACTTGTTATCTGTAAAGTATCTGAAAAACTTATTATCTATAAAGTACATGTAATTTATATTCGAACTTAATAAAAAATAGTTATTTAAACTTTGTGTTGATAGATAAAATTACTCTTGTTATTAAAATTGAGCTATGTGTAATTCAGAGATGTATAAATAGAGGATGAAATTTGATATATTTGATCGGGCTGGAATGTACATTTTAGTAATTAAGCTGTAGAAATGTTTTTGTGAAATAAAAGATGTGTAAAAACTTGTCTTAAAGTAAATAACTTAGAATTTCTGAGGGAGATAACTATAGAAGATTTAGAATATGTTGGAATTGGAAATTCAAGCTCAAGGAGATCTTTTTGAAATATTGGATTTAGGGAAAATTAGTTTAAAATAAGGTAGGCCGAATCTACGGAGGTCGATGTGGATAAATAAGTTCAAATCATGTTTAATAAAGATATTAGGGTTTGCCGTTGTGGAGAAATAGAATATATATATATACGAATTATGGGGGATTCGAAGTGATCTAGAAAACTGTATAATTAGGGGATCTTCGAGAATTCGTTATACCGCTGAGGGACGATTAGTGATAAAAGTAGTTAAATTTGAGAGAGGATTTTTGGGTTATTGGATTATGATGCTGACTTGCTAAGGACTGAATATTAGTTGAAGGGTTAGATTAGATGGGTAGGGAACTTGAATTAGGACATCACTTCTATGAGGAGCTATTTTAGGAAGTGATTGTAGAGCCTTCAGCTCGAAAAGAGGATGTGAGGCTAATTGCTGAAGAAGAAATTGAGTTGGAGGATATGAGGATTACTGGAGGTGAACTGATTAGGTGTGGTTCCTCGGGATATCTGGGGTGTTTCATGTATAACTATTTCTGAAAGAGTGAATTGTATGAGGTCGAATAACTGCCAAGGAAATGTAATTAAAATGAATTTTGAATTTTCCCTCCTTTGCTGTAAATGTTGTTGTGACTGTTTTGAATAAGAATTTGAATTTTTAAAATGCTAGAGCTTAGAAATGATGTCAGTAGTTTATAAGTAGTAGAAACAAGAATAGAAAAAATAGGTAACTTGGATTTTTTGTCTCTTATATTATTACAGGGAATGTTTGATTGTGTGCAAGTGTTGAGTCATCATGAGGGGAAGGGATAAAAAGAAAATGGGTATGTTTAAGGGAGCTTATGGGTCAGAGGATTGAGAATATCTAATAAAATATCGTGCTGGGGGTCAAGATAGGAAGGTATTTTTAACCAAAAAGAAGGTATAAAATGTTCTCACATTAATTATGGAAGAAACGCATCGTCCAAAAAGCACAGGTCGCCGTCGTGCGATGAAGAGGCCTAATAACTTTCCAACATTGATAGATACAACTATGAAATAATACTTTTCTTTTCTTTAATTTAAAACATTTACTTTAATATCAAATTCCTTCTGAAAATTAAAGAACAGTGTGGAGAAAGAATAAAAAATACTAGAGCTTTTGATGAGATATTAGACGACCAGAGTGAACACCAATAATCAAAGGGCAAGAGAAGGTTTCGAAGACTGAGTTAGCGAAGGTGGTTTGTATAACTCGTTATAATGGAAGTTTTTGGCATTGCTGCTTGTAAAAAAAAATCGATTCAGAAAAAAAATTTTCTCAGACAATCAACGGCGGCTTAACGGGTGATTTGCGTTTAAAGTGTTGAATGTTGTTTGAGAGAAAAGTTTTTGAGTTTTTCAAATTTGAAAAAAAAAATTACTATTTATAAATTAACCCCCAATAAAAACGATTTGATTTTGTGTCTAAAGGAGATACGAATGATATTCCGTATATGTATGATAGTAACATGGCAACTAAAAATAATGAGCAGAATAGTCGGAAACCCTAGAAACCCTGGCTGTAACTGTCCAAGCGTGAGGTGCAATTGATGCGCTCAAACCTCCTCTTGATTTGCGTTCAGAATGGAGCATTTTCACCATGTGAGAGGGGAGGCGTCAACCATCCTGGTCATTGATCCCCTCTTTAAAGGAGTTAGAGCAAGTTTCCGGCTGAGTTAGGATAATGGTTAAATTGAATTTGAAATTAGGAGAGAAACGACAGTAAGGATGTGGTTCAATTTTCAAAATTTTCCCTTCCATCCTTAGACAAATTGGGTATCCAATAACCCTTCAAAGATCGAAGCAAACCTCCAATGTGTTTAAGAGTTATAAAATCCCAGCTCCTCTTAAATAAAACGGGCAAGATGGTTCAAATCATTTTTGTGCAGACCCAAGGCCGATAGGAGGCAAGTTTAGAAAAGAGTTTTTATTAGTAGACATCTCTAGGTAGGAAACATTTCTTTTTTTTTTTTTTGGCTAATTTATTTATTAAGAGAAAGAGAAAATCAGAAGACAGGTCACTCGAACCAATCCGATCTCCTTAGAGTATTAAAAAAATTGGGAAATGGGTCCCATAGAAGGGTAAACCTTGGAAGAAATGTTTTCTATAATCAAAACCAAACCCAAACCATTCCTCTTAGATGTGCACAGGTTGAGTCTTATTATTTTATCTACACCCCTAAGTAAGACTTGCAAAAAGAATATGATATCACAGTGGTGAACTAAAGGGATCACATGCGAGGGGCCAGTCCTGCCCATTTTAAACGGTAACATGTAGGAGGTTAATAAATGGTTTGTAACAAGTTTGATAAATTTTGGGAAGGAATTGGGTGTAGAAGGATAACTTTCTTCTTTCTTTCTTTTCTCTCCTAAGATAGTTTGTTGTAATTTTATGGAGTTGAAGAATATATTCTAACAATAGAAAGTGTATATCTTTGCTTTTCGAGCTCGCCGACTCGACTTTGTTTCTTTTTCTTTGATTATTGATTCATCAGCAGGTTGAATGTGGATGGTGATGTGACTTTGGGGAGTGAAATTACATTGCCTTCAAGAGATGTATGAAGAACCCCCATAGAACTTCGTTCTTCTTTTGCTGTAAAAAAACGTGAAGAGAAGTAGTATAATAACGTAAATATTGAGCTACTTGATATCTGCATGCTCTTCGTTTCTTAGCTCACACTCGAAGTACTATTGGTAATGTGTTTTCTTTTTTCTTTTTAGACAGATCCCCTGTTCAAAGCATGAAGAAAAGAGTCCCGATTAGATATGTTGTCAAAAAAGGATTGAGCGCGAGGAGTGCTAAACAGACCTCATATTAAACTGTTAAATAAGAGTAACGAGCTAACATAGGTCGAAAAGCTCAGAAAGTCCAAGCAATGTGACTATGACATGGAGGTTTGAGGTAACAATTAGAGAGGAGTACTGGCGAGAGAAAAACGGTATTTTAAATTGTTTTTTGTTTTAACCGAAGCCCATCTTTGTGCTGGATTTGGAGATGTGCCACCA
>JACGCM010001885.1:0-11047 GCA_014058105.1 Kingdonia uniflora
TATCTACTTCTATAAATTGATGAGCTTTTAGATGAGGTGCAGAAGGTTCAGTTTTTCACCAAGATGGATCTTAAGCCGGGTTACTACCAAGTTATAATTCGAGAAGAAGATATATAGAAGATTATTTTCAAGACCAAACAAGGGCTTTTCGAGTGGTTGGTGATGCCTTTTGGGTTATGCAATGCTCCAACAACATTTATGCGGTTGATGAATAAGGTACTTCGTACTTTATTGATGATTTTGGGATTGTGTATTTAGATGATATCTTATATATATAGTCAATATGGGAGGAATCACCTCCTATAATATTCATAAAGTGTGGAAGCTTTGAGATCATAACAACCCTTTCCAAATGAAAAGAAGTATGAGTTGGGAAAGAGAGGACTTCGTGTACTTGGGGTTCTTATGGTGGAGGGAACTTAAGGTAGATTCAGAGAGGTCTCGTATCACTATTGGCATAAATCCCGTATAGTGATGGAAGTGCAAAGTTTTATGGGTCTTGTCAGTATTTACAAAAGTTTATTCAACATTTTTTTACAGATTGCTGCACCTTTTCATTCCTTGATAATGTCGGTGTGAAGTTGTGTGGGAAGATCACATGAGAAGACCTTTAGTTACTGAAAGTAGAAGATTACAAATGCATCAGTATTAGCGTTTGCCAAATTTACAGCAGTCTTTAGGTCAAAACAAATGTGTTACACTATACATTATGGGTAATTTTGTTGTAGGATGGGAAGGTGGTTGCCTACCATTTCTAAGATGTTTACAGAGCATTACAAAACTATCCTACCTACGATAAAGGATTTTATGCATTATATCAATTAGTAAAGCATTGGAGAGTTACTTATAGGAAATGAGGTTAGGTATATTCTGATCATAAACCATACAGTTCTTATAGACATGTCCAAGCTAACAACAAGCTCGTCATATGAAGTGAATGTCGTACCTATAACAATTTACCTTTATTATCAAGTATAAGAAGGGAATGAACAACAAAAAGGCTAACATGTTATCTCGACCACCATTACCAACTATTTATATTTTTTGGTAGCTATGCAATATAACCTATTGTTCCATCTAAATATGTTACAAAGTACGCGACGACAGAAACTCAATGTGATTTACCAAAAGTTGCTGCAAGGGAGGACATGTGATTATGAATTGAAGGATGGTTTGATATACTGAGAGTGGGACCATTTGCATTGGATTAAAGAGGCTCATTATTTCCGAGTTGTAGATCATTTCAACGTTGAGAAAATTTTAAATTTACGGCGTTATGCCTATTCACCAAAGATACAGGTGGATGTTGATTGTGGTGCTTCTATGCAACACATCGAGCCTCTAATTATAAGTTAGGATTATACTTACCATTACCAGTCCTAGCCGACCTTGGGAGAATTTTGATGAATTTTATGGGTAGTTTTCCCATGACCAAGTGTAAGAATGATTATCTAATTGTAGTGGTAGATTGATTCAATAAGATAATAGTTCTATTCTATGCTAGAAGATAGTCATCGGGGAAGGAGCAGCGCAATTGTTTTTCAGAGACATCTTGAGGTATTTGGGCTCCCTTTTTATATTATAATATGGATAGCCACTTTTTAGGGAATTTTGGAGATCGTTATGGGGGATGATAGACACTAAGTTAAAGAGAAGTACCACCTTTCATCCTCAGACTGACGAGCAAACAGAGGTTGTTAATTGTATTTGGTTTACTTATTATGGGGATTTTATTCTAAGCATCCTAAGACTTGGGGATGAGAGTTTACTGTATCTTCAGTTTTCTTTTACCCAGGCAATTTATGGTTATACTTTAAAGTCTTCATTTAAAGTTTTCTTGGGTACTTGCTTCAAAGCCCCTTAGATATGGCTTTTAGTCTTGGCGATAGGACGGTGTCAGGGAAGGAGGAAGAAGAACAAGTTAAAGCTCAAAGTTTTACTTAGAAGATAAGCAAGGTTCACAAAATAGTTTAAGTATAGTTGAAGAAGACTCAAACAAAGTATAGGCTCGACATAATAAGTATCGGGTTAAGTGTACTTTTTAGGAGGACAACCTAGGTTGGTTATATTTGGGTAAAAAATGACTAAAAGGAGAATGTAATAAGAAGTAGCCTATCTATTATGGTTCATTTACGATACTCAAAGAAAATTGGTGATAATGCATTCCAATTAGATTGGCCACCATTTATGAAGATGTATTTGGTGATTAATGTCAAGCATTTGAAGCTGCTTGAGTAGCCTCTTTTATATGAAGACTCTACAATCGACACTTGCCTATCGTTATCTGATGACTTATGGATGGAAATAGAAGATCCATATAGGAAGATAATATTCTAGAGAGGAAAGTTTATGCTACAAGAAGGGGAAGTATCGAGTCGTTCAAAGTTGGGAAGAAATGTCAACTACCCAGCAAGTCGAAGTGGTACAACAGGGAAATAGGTATGACCACTTTTCTTATTTATAGTTTTAGCCTGAGCAGGAGCGCTCAAGGTTTCTAAAGGGGGAGCCATGATCTTGAAGGATCTAGATAATAAACTCCTTAGAAATAGATAAAAGGTAAAGTCTCTTTGAATAGACATTTGTTCTATTCGAATAAATCAAGTTTTAAGTCTTTTGTTTGAATATACAAATGTTCTATTCAAATAGAGACTGTTCTGAGTAGTCTATGGAATAAACTTTGGCTATATTTGAACAAACACTGTTATGAGTACGCCCAAGTCTTGTACCTTACAAATTCTAAACCAATATCCATAGTACCTTTGATATATACCGTAAATCAATTCACAGCCCGCTAATAATCTCTTCCCAGATCATGCATAATATGCTAGCTATCTCTAACTGTCTATGAAATATTTGTCGAGTACATACTATTGTATACATCAAGCTATGAACAATGCTAGTAGAAGGATCTTGACTCATATAATCACGTTCCTCATCAATTTTAGGAACATAGAAGTTTTAAGCTTAAAATGAGGAGCATGGGGCGTACTTCTAGGTTTTGTGTTCCCATCAATACTAAATCTCTGAAGTACCATCATAATGTATATCATCTGAGAGAGACGCACCATTCCCTTCTATCTATCTCTATGAATCTCCATACCAAGAATCTTCTTCACATCACCCAGATCCTTTATTTCAAATTCTTCACCCATTTGTTTCTTCAACTTGTTAATCTTACTTTTGTGCTTACACGCAATAAGCATATCATCTACATAAAAAACCAAGTAAATAAAGGACACGTCACATAGCTTGCATAAGTAGACACAGTGGTCATAATGATTCTATTTGTATTTCTGGCCAGTCATAAACTGATCAAACTGTCTGTACCATTATCTTGGAGACTGCCTTAAACCATACATGATCTCTTCAGCTTACACACATAGCCCTCCTTTCTAGCAAATTTAAACCTACTTGGCTGAGTCATATAAATCTCTTTTTTCAAATTCTCATATAAGACCACTGTGTTAACATCGAGTTGTTGTAACTCCAAATCAAATTGTGCTACCAAGGTAAAAGATATGAATGGATGAGTATTTCACTACTGGATTTTTTTCCCATTATAATCAATTCCCTCCCTTTGAGTATAGCCTTTGGTTACGAGTCTTGCCTTAAAGTGTATATCATCATCTTAAGATCATATTTCTTTGTATAGACCCACTTACAACCAATTTCCTTCTTTTCCTTGGGCAACTTCAAAAGTTCCCAAGTTTGTTCTTGAAAAGATAATACATCTCTTCCTTTATCACTCCTTCCCAATGGTTAGCTTTGAAGCCATAAATAGCTCCCTTATGAGTAGAAGAAACATCTTCTTTAATAACTAGTAGTGCGTAGGCTATCATGGCCTTCACCTTTGGAAGTACTATGTCCTTTGTAAGCCATCCGGGTATACTTGTATTCTAATTTGGTTTTCTAGTTGCAATTAACTCTACCACTGGAGTTTCCTCATATGTACTACCAAATACTTTACCTTCATCTCCATCTTTATCATCTGAAACATGAACTAATGACTCATTACCAGCTGTCAGACTGGTAGATGATACCCCATTTGGTACAAAACTATCTGGATCATGTGGAGATGCATTAATCTCTACCTGTTACAAAATCTCGCTTGCCATCTTCTCTTCGTGCTCAGAGACATGCGACTTCATCATAGAAGTCTTATCAAAAGTAACATCCCCATATAGAATAATCTTTTGATCTTTCGTATCCCATAACTTGTAGCCTTTAACCCATTTCTTATTTCCTAGAAAAATGGCCTTCCTTGCTCGAGGATCCAACGTACCATCTTTGACATGATAGTATGTCGAACAACCAAATCTATGAATAGAATCATAATCTGTATCAGCTTCTCCCGACCAAGCTTCCATTGGTATTTTACCTTCAATTGCAGCCAAAGGAAACCTATTAATGAGGTAGCATGCATATGTCAAAGCCTCAGCCCAAAATGTTTTGCCCAACCCAGAATTAGAAAATATACACCGTACCTTCTCCAGTAAAGTATAATTCATGCGCTCTGCTATCCCATTTTATTGTGGCATCTCCCTAACGGGGAAATGTTGAATAATTTCCTCATCCTAATTTACTTACAAGAGCGGATCACTTGTATACCCCCACCATTATCTGAATGGAGCAACTTGATGTTTTTTCAAGTTTGAGTTTCTATCAACTTCTTTCACCTCATGAATATTTCCAGGACTTTATCATTCCTTTCATGGTATATACCCATACATGCCTAGAAAAATCATAAACAAATGGTACAAAAAATATTTACCTCCAAGTGATGCATTCTTGGAGGGTCCCCATACATCTGAATGAACATAGTCAAGCATTCCATGCATATGTTGGATAACCGTGCCAAACTTTACCCATGTCTGCTTGTCCAGAATACAATGTTCACAGAAATCCAACTTGCACGCCTTAACACCTTTCAATAGCCATTGCTTCACAAAACTCTCAAGGACTTCTCCCCCGTATGTGCCAAAGTATATGCCATAGTCTAGTGGTACCTCTAGAAGTAGTCTCCATACTTCCTGCAATAGCAACCTCCCTAGAATAATCATACCATCTAAATAATATAAGTTGTTAGTTTTCTTTGATACATCAAAACCACCATTGCTTCCTTAAGAACCTTCTTCACGCCATTTTTAAACATAACCTTGTAGCCTTTCGCTTCAAGTAAACCAGTTGAGATAATGTTCTTCTTCATAGTCTAAAAATACCGAACCTCCTTAATTTCTTTAACCAAACCATGTGTAACTTAAGATGAATAGAACCTATCCCATTATGCGACAGAGATCATTATTTCCCATCAACACCGCTTCACCTTCTAGCCTTTTGAAACTAGGAAAATAACCCTTTCTGGATAAATATGATAAGTAGCACCCAAATTCATAATCCATTCTTTGGAATCAACAATACATTCACTAGATGATATAGTAAGAAAAATTAGAATCGTTACCTTTATTTACCCCACGTTCTTGAGAAATATTAACTGAAGAACCATCTTTCCCGCCTTTCTTTTTCTTTAGAAGCACAGGATACTCATTTTTCCAATGTCCCATCTCACGATAAAATATATATTGGTCTTTACCCTAATTGTTGTGAGTAACACTGCGACCTCTCAAATTTAATCGAGGGTTATTACCACTGGACTTCTTCTTGTTTGTAGACCTCCATCTTACTATTATTACCTCGAATGTTAACTTATTGGACTCGCATTTATCCTTTTTTTGATACTCATGATTTACCACCGCCGTACTGGCATCCGAGTATTACAAAAAACTCTTCCTATAGGTTATCGTCGCAACAAATTATTTGTACTCTTCGGGAAGCAAGTTTAAGAATAATAGAGTTTTGTCCTCATCACCAACAACCTCTTCTAGATTTACAATTTGGAAAGTAACTTGGTATACTCATTCAAGTGCTCCGACATAGAAATCCCTTATCTCATTGTGAAACGGAAAAGCTTCATCTTCAAATGGAGTTGATTTTGGATGCTCTTCACCAAATACTTCTCCTCAAGAATCCTCGAAATCTCTTTTGCCAAGGTTTCGTTCATCACAAACTTTATATCTTGAGCTAGGTGTGACCAAATTTGACCACATACCATTTCTTTCATCTTCTTTTAAACACTTTCCTTTACTGTTAGGTATGTCTTCCAACACCTTATCTTAATCATGTTGACTAAGCGCATCAATAACTTCGCATCGCCACATGCCAAGGTTATTTTTGTTATTAATTTTTCAACTTCAATTTTAGCATTGTTAAATATAATTATTATGTTATTCCGTTTAGGCACCGTCGAGGAACTTGGTTCATCTTCTTCTACCATTGTTTATCCAATTTTTATACAATAATTAAAATCGAAAACAAAACAAAATTAAGATAAGCCGTTACCTTAATTTTAAGAACCACGAGGATATAATTCTTATACCGCACGCGAAAGTCAATCACTGATCGATCAGATTAACGATGAACAAACTAAAGAAATAAACACAATCACAAGATAATGCACATTTACCGTGGTTCGACAAATTGCTTCCGTCTATACAAAATAAAGAGAGAGAGAGAGAAAGAAAGAGAGTTTTATTCAAGATACATGGTTACAATCACAAACTAATTTGAGGTCTTTCAAGGTTTTTCTCTCAAAAAAATTAATAACAAATAGATCTTACCAAGGGTGGCTGCCAATTACTCTAAGTCTCCTTTATACTGGGGAGACTTATTAAATCAACATAGATATCGCGAAATAACCAACATCCCCAAATCAGTACTCTAAAACTGAGTTTATGATGTCTATTGTTTAGACTCCATAGTCTATTCAAGTAGAAGGCATTCTGCCTCTTTTCGTTCGAATAAACATTTGTCTATTCGAACAGATAGTATTCTGCCTTTCTGTTCGAATAGACATTGTGTCCAATCGAACAAAATACATTCTTCCTCTTCTATTCGAGCATAAAATAGGGAATCATCTACATATGAGAGGTATTTCTGGAAGATGTGTATAGGAACATGATGCTAGCCAAGGTTGATCCTACCTAACCCATATTTCCCTATTTTCATTACAATTTTTACTCAAATGGGTCTAAAAAATTATAGCGTTAGATGCATCTTTTGAAAGACCCTTAACGTCCATTTCAGGGAGAAATCTTTGAGGACAATTTATCATACACTTGGAGGGTTGTCAGAAAGCCTTCTAATTTTTTTAAATTTTTAGGTACAAGAAAGGGATTTATGGAGGTTGTGGAAAGGAGCGGGTACCAGCAATGTTATGGTAACCCTATGTTTGTGCTTAGCAAGAAGCTAAAAGAGCTTGAAAGTTAATCTCAGAATGGGCAACTATTAATGTGGGGAATACTAAAGTTAAACCTCAAGAGGCTAAGATTATTCTAGAGACTACCCAGATAGCTTTGCATGCTAATTCTGATGACCCTAACATTACAATTGTTGAAGTCAAGCCCTACATAACCTACTCTAATAAAGCTAGTAAGGAGGAGGCCATGCTTAGGCGGAAATCCAAAGTGGACTGGTTTCAAGAGGGAGGCTCACCAAATTCTTTTATCAAGCTGTTGGGGCTAAGAAGAGCTACTATTTAGGGAGCTTTATATAAGCAAGGATATTTTTTACCAGCGGCAAGGAGTAACTAAAAATATTTAGTAGGTTGATATTTTTTAGAGTGGCGAGGAGTGGGGGCCATCAAAGAAACTAAACTGTCTCTGGATGGAAAGGCCCCGTCTCTTAAAAATTAAAAGATAAGTATCTCTCTATTGGAAAAGAAAACCCTATCCCATCATTTCAACACACCATCATAAAATAGCATACTTAAAACCTACAAACAAACTCATATCCATCCTTTAAATTCACAAATTAACCCTGGGGAGATTACCCTAGTTTGTAATTATCATTAGTTTTGGGATTTTGATAATTTTAGATATTCTATTTCATGAAGGTTTAAGGTTGTGAGAATCGCAGCAAATAACGAGTTCGAGGGTGTTGATTATGTCTTTTAAACATTTCTAACCTGCCTAGAAAGGGGATTCATGGCCTCTTGATGATAATGTCAGCAGATCTTGGTTGAAAATTTGCTTGTGATGAATACAAGTAATTTTGGGTCTTCAGTGATAATAGCGAAGAAAGAGAGCGAACATAGCTTCCATAATCAATTAATGGTGGATAATTGAGTCCCCCATAGGTTTTATCACTGTAACTAGAGTGACATTCCAATCTCAAATTGGAGTGTTAAGGCCATGTTTGTTTTTTTGGGTGAGAAGAGGTATGAAAATTTGAGATTAGAAGATTAAAAAAAACTTGCATGCGTTTGGCTGAAGGTTAGAACTTGTACTTAAAATTCTGACTTCTAACTTCAACTTCTCACTAGTCTGTTTGGCTGAATTATCTAATTTGACCACATATTAGAAATTTCTCCCCAAAAACATCAAAAATACATATAAAGCCTCATTTTTCTCTCTAATTCATAAATACACAAATTATCAAATATAAAGGAAAACATTTATCATAGTCATGCAAGAAAATACCAGTCGATCAAAACTTCTCAAATAAAAATACTCACTTACTTACCTTACAACAACACACCACTCCAACACAAGCTAAAACAACACAGAAAATCCAGCCATACACATCCCTCACAGCCATCCCACCTAGATCCTCTAGGTCTTCAGCCTCCTCGACCTTAACAATTGGTGGGGCTTCTACCTCTTCCAGAGCTGCTCCCCCTGAACATGCCTCTTCTTCTCAAAAACTGCAGCAAATAAATGATCAGCCTCTGCTCTTGAATTAACTCTCCTATGAACTACTCCTCAAAAACTTGAGACCTGGGGGTGTATCTCCTCCCATGTCTCATATACTCTGGGTACACACCCTATAAAAACCACTTAATGCCTAGCCATCACACCTACAAAATAATAAATCATGAATATGATATAACACATAACACCTGTTAATCTACATATACTATCAATACATTAGATACATAATAAAACACCAAACAATAATACTTAACATAGTGAAAACCAAAATATAAATACCAAACAAGAGACATACCAAAAAGACTTATTAAAGTGATCTCATACCATAGCCAAATAAAGGATGCAATAAAGAGTAGTAAGCCAAACAAAAAATAGTTCAAAATAGATGACTCAGGTAGGATGATAGTGCCAGAGTTGACATACTAAAGCACATGTTTGCACACAGGTGGTCCCTAAAATTGGTCCATGCTTCAGTTCCTCCTAATACTCCTATCTCTTTATGAGACATTTTCCAGTTCCTCTTCCTCTGTATTTGGGTCTTCTAAATTGTCATGCGGATCTACCTCTATGATATGGTTGTGAATGATACAACATGCAATAATAACCTTGCTTTGAGTTTTAACATCATAATGGGGTCTGTGGCGTAATAGGCAAAATGTCTCTTCATGACCCTAAACAGACGCTCAATAATATTCTTAGTTGGAGTGCCGATAATTGTATAACTCTTGTGGAGTCTGAGGACTATTCCCCTCTCGATGTTCCTTAAGGTGATAACGTACACTTCGATAGGGAACTAAAAACTAGGATTTTGGGAAATTCAGCATCCCCAAGTAGTAATGATCTGAAATAGTTAAATTGTGCATATTAAGATTGCAAACCAAAAATTGCAAATAAAAATTAGGGATGATATTATAAATACACTATCATTTACCTCTAGGCAATGTAAACGGATACATGTTATCATTAACTGCAACTCAAGATCCTGCTATCATGATATGAACTTCCCATCCAGCAAATATCTCTATTATTTTCATGTTAAAGGAACAAGCAACAACACATTCTGCTTATATCCCCCTTCCTAGTGCCATACCTAGGTTGATCTTCATGGGGGACTGTTGCAGGGATGAATGTGCCATCCACTGCTCCAATACAATCCTAAAGAAAATAAACTATGCCATCAACTTGTACTAAAATATAAAACCCAACCTTAAAGTAATATATATACCTTGAAATAAGTGTTGGACCAGTATTATAATTATTTATATTGGCAAGAGACAAGTCAGGAGTTGCATGTTTGATTAAGTCTTACCCAACTTCAAAACATACTTCAAATAGCATAAAAAATACTTGAAAATAGTTTTCCAATGACCTCAGTTGAAGCTTGGGCATGCCTGAACCTAGTGTCATGATCTACAATCAACAAGAATATTGCTACCTGTTCTTCAACATCTAAATGTTTGCCAACTCTTAAACCCTTCCCTCTCAGCCTATCATTAAAACTAATGAAGCAAGCCTTATTTATTCACAACATATTATGGCAGATAATATCACTTTCATCATATAACCAACGTAAGTTTGCATTCCAGTGCTCCCTCCTATTGATAGAAGGTATTTTGTCATATTAGGTGGCCTCAACCAATAACAATACTAGGTTAACCACAGTGGCTGCAGCTGCAACAACAACCTCTAATTCCAATATTTTATCATCATATTGGTCCATCCTATAAACCACATTTTATTCATCACAATTCAACAAACCAACCAATCAAACCAATCACAATTTAACAATAAAACCCAACAATCATCATAATTTAACCATTTTATTTATCATAATGTAATTCGTAAATAAACCAAAAAATAAACATAGAGAGATAATGTAAAATACCAGAGAGAGAGGGTGGAGAGATCCACTGTTGGAGGACAGGAGAGAGGGTGGTTGGAGGCGTTGTTGGAGGACAAAGTGAGTTCGGGGGAGAGGCCGGGAGAGAGGGTGGTTGGAGGCGCTGTTGGAGGACTAAGAGAGGTCGGAAGAGAGGGTGGAGTGATGATGGATGAGTGCACGGTTTTGGGGAGCTGTTGGACGGAAAGAGGGTGGAGAGAGGCACTGCGAGGGAGAGGGAGACGAGGGTGGAGAGGCGCTGTTTTGTTTCGGTTGGTTTTTGTTTTTTTTTTGTTTAAACTTTGGGTTTTGATTTGGCAAGTTTTGGGAAGTAGGGGTGGGTTAATCATTTGGCAGATTTAAGTTTTTTGGGCTTGAAATGACCAAAATACCCCCACTTAAA
>JACGCM010000291.1:0-116400 GCA_014058105.1 Kingdonia uniflora
TGCTGCGAGTAGCTAGGTTTCCAGGAATCACTTGTCGGGCTGGTCTTCTAGTAAAGCATCTTCCGTGTCCCCCAGTTGTGGCTTCTTCCAGTACCAGTCGAATACTCAAAGGCTACATCGAGGCCACCTAGAGACTCGAAGCACAGCAAGATAGTAACTCAGTCTACAAAGCTTTTAAGTCAAGTCCACTCGAGGACATAAACGAAGCCAAAGACAGACAGTCAATACCAAAATTTAGCATCAGTACTAGAGTGACTTCGACCATGGTAGTACGTGGTCGAAGACAAACACATCTAAAAACAGCTCACCAGATAAAATAGTAAGACAAGCCACTAGACAACTACGGTATCATAACCAACAACTACAGTGTCAAAACAACAGCTACAGTATCAGAACCGACTTCGGGTACATAGTAGTGTCCCGAAAGGATATACATGTAATCTGATCTCCCAATGTGACTCAGCCCTTTCTATATTCTATAAATAGGAGGGAGGAGGCACTATGAAGGGGTTAGAAAATCTTTCCCCTCAACCCTCTAAGATTTCCTTCGACTACCCTGTAACTGACCCCTGTTCGATTTGTCATATAAACGATATATATCATCAACTATTAAAAATCCTCGTTTGAGGTCGTAGAGTGACCCGTTCTAGGACTCCACGCAAGTGCTTAAGTATAATAATTATCTCTTATTATATTAGATACTTGCATAATTTCCTAGTCGAAGACAACCCTTTGGTGTAAGAGCTAATTTCCCCTCCTACAAAACTTGGCTTCTACAGTAACCGTAACATATTCTGCCTCCGTCGTTGACAAAGTATAATCTTCTGTAGCCTAGAAACCCATGCAACCACACCGCTTTTGTAATGTCCTAATTTTGTAAGCTCGAAATGGCTTGTAATTAGATCTTACGCCAATGTTCCTGTGATAAAAACTAATGTAAAGCGTGAAACAACATAGATGATTTAGCATAGAAAACCTTTGAATAGGTAAAAAACCACGACCTCGAGATGAGGGTTTTGGTAGCAGTAACTTTTATTACCTGAGGTGGATACCTTATTACAAGTGATCTCTTAAACTAGAAATACTTGATCTTGTAAATAAGTTATTGGTAATTTGAGAATATAGAAATCTGGTTTTCTTGGTGATTTCTCATGTATTTTTCTGGTCTTTGTCTCTTCTAAATTTTTTTCCTTATATAGGCCTTGCCCACAGTTCATTATCGTGTTGAAGCACGTTCTCCGAATAATAAGGTAAGTGGTAGTTGATTGAGTAACTGTTGAGTTTTTGAGAGATAGGTATCTTTGACTTGTTCAAACTATTTTGTTGTGCTCGATTCATATTCTTAATCAGTTCGTGATGTAGGTGTCAATGCTGATTGCTTATGTCACGTATAAAATATGTGAGTCTGAAATAGAACTTGTTCAAATTGAAGATTGTTTGAATTGGGTTAGGTCAATGGATATGTCCTTACAATCGCCCCATCGCAACTGAAGTCGCGAATGGCTTTGGTTAAGAAATAATTTGGGGATATATGGTATTGGAAGTTGAAAAGATATCATATTGTTAATGTTGATTTGACAGGTATGGAAATTGGGTATTCTTTTTTATGGATGGATGCATATGTATTGAATAATGATAGAAATCTTGATGTACGCGACGCTTGGGGTTCTGAGAGTGGCACTGTATTGAATGGTAACTACTTTGGAAACATACTTGTACATTAAATACAAGGGTTATATATTAAGTACATGTACCGAGGATTCTAGCAAAGTACGCTTTTTATTGAAAAATTCTCTTGAAGTCTAGATTGATAATGGTGAATACCCGAAAAATGGTTTATGAAGAGAAAGTTTCTACGAAGATATTGAAATTTAAGTTGAGATACTTCGGTGATCAATCATTGGAGATGCCCACCACCATTCCCATTCCACCGACGTATCATGGAATGTTAGAAGAAGAAGTGGCTGAAGCTGAAGAATAATTTTATTGTATGTGGAGATTTCATTATATTGCCTTGACAGGCGAGCAACGTTGGAGGTGTCTCTGCATCCATGCGGAGGACAAGGTTGAGGAGACAGATGTGGGAATCAGTGTAATTTCTAGGCAGTACCACCGGTATCTTGCATAGGATTGGATTTTAAGGTAGGGCCTTCTTAATCTCTAACAACTTTTTGATGGTTGTGGTTATAGAAGAGGCAATAGTGGTAGTGGAGAAGGGAGACATAGATTAGAAGTCTACTTTTGCACTATCATCATTTCTTGGCTTGAAGAAGACCTTTTGTTTGATGAGTTGCTTTAAGCACTGACTTCTTTTTCTGCATAGTTTCCATTTAAAGTTTGGTTCCATGCCTAAACTTTGACCAAACTTGAAGAAAGGAGGATGCTTAGTGTGCCTACTTTGCTTCAGAAGGTTCTTGGAGTGAAACATCACTAAAGACAAATAAACTGAAGGATTTGTTGTTTTCGGAGTACCTGAAAGACTTGTTATCTTTAAAGTACTTGTAATTTATATTCAAGCTTAATAAAATATTTATTCAAACTCTGTGTTGATAGATACAATTTACTTTTGTAATTGTAATCAAGCTATGAGTAATTCTGGGATGTATGAATATAGGACGAAATGTAATACTTTATCAAACTAGAAAGTATATTATAGCAATCGAGCTGTAAAAATATGTTTATAAAATAAAATATTTGTAATAATTTGTTTTCGAACTGAATAACTTAGAATCATTGTGGAAGAATATTGAAAAGATAAAGAATTTGTAGGGATTGAAAATTAGAGTCCAGAGAGATTTATTATAAATATTGGATTTGTGGAAAATAAGTTCAAAATGAGATAGATCGAATCTGAAGAGGTCGACGTGTTTAAATAAGTTCAAATAATTTCTTATCAGGATATTAGGGTTTATTATTGCAGAAAAATAGAAGATGTGCATACAGAATGTGGGGGATTTGAAGTGATCTAGAAAATTGCAAATATAGAGGAAATAAGTTTTAAGCAGGAAGAAAAAATAAAATATTGTGTGGACTTGATCTGAGAGAATTTATTGTACCACTGAGGGACGATTGGCGATAAAGGAAGCTGAAGTGCGGGAGCAAATTTTTAGCTTACTAGATTATGATGCTGACCTGCCAGAGTCTGAATATTAGTTTGAAGGTTTGGATTTGAGGGGTAGGGAACTTGAGTTGGGACGTCGCTTCAATGAGGTGCTATACTGGGAAGTGATTCTGGAGCCTTCAGCTCGAATAATGGTTGTAAGGCTAATTTTTGAGGAAGAGTTCGAGAAGAAGGATGTGATGATCCCTGGGGGTGAACTGATTAGGTGTGGCTCCCTGGGACTTCTAGGATGTTTCATGTGTAATTATATGTGAGGAAATAAATTGTATGAGGTCGAATAACTGTCAAAGAAATATAATCAGAATGATGTTTGAATAAATAATTTGAATTTTTGTTACAAATATTGTTGTGACTGTTTTAATAAATAATTTGAATTTTTGAAATGTTAGAGCTTTGGAAATGACGTCAGCACTTCTATAAGTAGTAGAAGCTAGAATAATAAAAAATAAGTAGCTTTAATTTTTATCTTCGTGTGTTAGTGCAGGGAAAGTTTGATTACGTGTAAGTGTTAAGTCAACATGAGTGTGGGGAGGTAAGAGAGAAATTTGGGTAATAGAGATGAGAATATAATAAAATATAGAGCATGGGGCAATGATGGGAAGGTGTTTTTACCAAAAAGGTACAAAATGCCTGACATTAATAATGGAAAGGATCCTTCGGTTCCAAAACTGTGGGTGGCTCGTACGAGGCCCAATAACTACCAACAATTAGAGGGAGAAAATATAAATATTGCTTCATTTTCTTCATTCAAACGTTTATCAACTTCTAAATAATCGATGAACAGTCAGAGAGAAAAGAGAAAAAATAGCTGAGATCCACGCGAGAGAATAGATGAGAGTAATCGACAGTCAAGGCGAGAGAAGGCTATAGAAACTGAGTCACAAAGGTAGTTGTATAACAACGTTGTGAAGGAAAGATATTGCGTTGTGTAAGATTCGTTTTCTGACGTTGAAGGTCATCAGATGGTTTTGTGATATTACTGATATGTGCTTAAAATATATTTGTGGTTTTCAAATTTTAAAAAATTACTATTTATAGTAACCAATAAAAATCTATTTGATATATTTGTATAAAAGATATGTGAATGATATACATAAATGTATGATGTATAAGTTAAAGATAATGATAGAATACCTGAACCTCTATGTAGGTCGAGCGTGAGGAGTATTTGTACAGAATCAAGCCTCATCTGAGATTTATAGTTGAGAGGGAGACTTCTCCTGTGATGGAGGCATCAACCTCTGGCCATTCCTCTGAGTCTGATATTGTAGAATCTGATAGGGAGAATAAAGTAGGAGTGGTTCAATTTCCAGATTTCCCTGGACAATTGATATCATACCCTCCAAACTCCGATGTATTTTGAGAGTTATGTAAATCCATGGCTCTTATAGGGGGATGATGGGGAAACTTTGTAGAACATGTAGGTAGGTAGTTTAAAAGTTGTATAGTAGAATCTGGGGAGGAACATTTCTTTATGTTGGCCGATTTAGAGAAGGAGAAATCAGGCAGAGGATCAGACGAATCGATCTCTCTGGAGTATTTTGATGGGAATTTCCAAGGTGACTTGAAAGAAGGTTTTTTGTGGTACCTGTCTCAGTTAGAGTATGGGTTAAGTCTGCCCCTGAGCAATCTTACGAAAGGGATAATGAATATTACATAGGCATGTCCTTCCCAGTTGAACAAGAACATGTGGAAGGTAATAAATGACTGTGAAAGTTTGAATAAGTTGTGGGAGGAGAATGAGGTGGAGAGGAAAATATCTCCTGAAGATGTTTTACAGTTTTATGGAGTGAAGAATTATTCTGCAAGTGGAGGGGCATATTTCTTTGTGAGTTGACTCAACCTCTTTTTTTCGATTTGAATTCCACAGGTCGAATATGGAATGATAATGTTATTTGGGTAAGAGGTAATTTTCTTCAGAGAGATGATGAAGAACCCATAGAACTTTTTTATAGAACTGTGATGAAAAGTAAGTATAATAATATATAATATCAAATAGCTGAAATTGAATGTTGTTATGCCATTGATAATGTATTGCTATTTGACAGGTCTTCAGTAGAACGTGAAGAAGATGTCCTTGAAAGATATGGTTGCTTAGGAAAGGGTTGAGCTCGAGATAGTGTTGAAAGACCTCGGTATTAATAGAAATAAATGAGCTAACAGCAGGTCCAAAAAGTTTAAAAGTCCCAAGCAACGAGACCAATGGCAGGTGTTGGCTACAAAAAGAAGAGGGGAGCTGATGGAGAGAAACGAGTGGTTTTGCCAAAGGCCTCTGTAGTAGATTTTATGAATATGTTGGAGTCTCCCACGTCGATTAAGTTGGCTTTGGCATTTCTGAAGAAGAACATGTTGAAGCGTGGCTCGACCTCTGGAACCCCGGGGAGTGGTGAGGTCGAGGGAGAGGTGAAAAAGAGAAGGGCAGACCCTTCTTCTGAACTGATTGGGATGAGGGTCACAGAGAATCGACCTGGTAAGGAAAATGAGCTAAAATTTGTGGAGAATAGGGCGAGGCTTACAGCTCACAAGGGTGTGGAGGAGATTAGCAAAGTGGTAAATTTGATGATTTGAATGTTTTTTAAATTCTGTATAGTGATTCGAGCTAAAAATATGTTTTTTGTATAGGCTACTCGTTTAATGAAGGGGATTTTTCTTGGGATGGAGGAGGAAAAAGTTGACCTCACGAGTGGGAAGGCAGAGCTCGAGAAGAAGATAGCCCGATTGAGGTCCAATTTGGTTCGGGAAGGGAAGCGACTAGATTTTATGAAGGTTGCGCAAGAGGTGGAGATTATAGAGCTGACAGAAAAATTGTGGAAGAATCTGAATTAGGTGGTAGTCCAGTGTGACATACTTGGGCGTCACCTCCTCAAGATGGGGTACTCCAAAGCTTAGGTGAATGACATTATGGAGGATACCTATGTTGAAGAGGAGGAGGATGAAGATGATGGGGCTGGAGTTGTAAGAGGGTTGGATGGTCTCTCTCCTCAAACTGAGCAAAAGAACCAAGAGGATGACAATGTAAACCTAGAGAATGAGAATGAGAAGGTAGAGTAAAATTGTCGACTCTGTGGTTGTGTAGTTATGAGGGGTTTGTAAACTGTAATTGTATGGATCATTATTTTGTAGAATAAATTTTTGTAGGCTAAGAGTTGTTTGTAAACCTTGTTTGTAGAAACTTAAGGATATGCACCTCAAAATAAAAGAATTAGAAAATAACCGCTAAGCAGAAATACGCCTCAGCGTCTCTGTTGACTTCGCAAACGGTGATACAGGTTAGAGAAGAACAAGAAATATTTAACTTGTATGCTGCATTACTTTAGAGCTACCAAGTAAAAATTATAGTATAGGGATAGACCAAAAACATGATAATAGTTTAGGAGCAATGGTTCTCAACTGTGTATAGATAATACCAAAGTGTTAAAAAATTTAGGATATGGAGAATGTGTACCATGGAGTTGGAAGTACATGTTATTGTTCATCAAACTTGGATCATACTTCGACCTTAAGTTTAGAAGTAGTTTTACACAATAGATGTAAAAAAATAGAAATTTGTTAGAAATAGTATTCCAAAATATATTGATTGAGTATTTTTGAATCGAACTTGTTGTATTGTATCTGTGATGTAGGTCGAACTGGAGTCAGTTCGCTTGAGCGAAGAAGAGACACTCCAATATAATCATAAATATGAAGTACACTTTGCAAAGATGTGGGAGGTATATGAAGATAGGGATGATCAACACGTCAAGATACATTTTAAGCTTTTCGTTGTAACACAAACGGTTGATGATCTAACTCGAAAGATTGTGGAAAGAGATGCCAAAATTAATAAGGGGCAAAAAGAGCTCGTAGAGGTGAAGGAAGAGTCAGCGAAGCTAAAAAGTTGGAATGATAAGTTGATGGTAAATAGTAAGGAGGCGGGCCTGGCTCGATGCCGTATCCAGACGTTAGAAGCAAGAGAAAAAGAGTTACACCATTTTGTGGCCAGTCTGAATGATCAAATGATCAGCAAAATGAACGAATAAGAGCAGACTCGAGCTGATTTAGTGAGTACCTGGAGCGAACTGGAGCGATTGAAGAATAAAATGATTGAAAAAGATAGCGAGCTGAAGAGAGCTCGAGATGACCTATCAAACTCCAAAATTGCGGTTGAGCAGTTGATAGTAGCTTTACCAACCAAAGATATAGAGTTTCAGTTGGTGTAATGACGATGTAATGAGTTGAATGAAAGGGTGACACAATTGAAGGCTGATTTAGCTCTGGCCAATTCGCACGTAAAAAATGCCGAGGCTGGAAAGCGCTCGAGGAAAAATAAAGGTGATTCCAGGGTCTCCATTGTTCAAGGGGATGTGGTTAGCCTATCAGCTCGGATTAGAGGACTGGAAAGAGATGTAGCTCATACTTAAAGTCGCGTACAAATAGGAAATGAGTGGTTAAGGGAGTACCAAAGTTAGTTGGATACTACTCATGTCAGAGAACAGGAGTTAGAGTAGGTGATTGGAGGTAAGGATCTCTTGATATGGAAAAAAGGCAATTTGATAAAGAAATCTGTTGCTGGGGCAGGTATAGATAGAGAGCTGGAGGAACTTCGTGCCTAGGTAGTAGAATTGAGGACGATGAACTAAGCTAAGTCAGATAAAGCAGAGGAGAAGGTGAAGGAGCGTATCAATATTGTATCCCACGCAGAAAGTCAAATGGAATGGCATGAAGCACGGTACAAGGAGTTGCAAGAGTGCCTTCAGAAAGTGATAGTGAATTTTTCCTAGGCAGTTATGCCTGAAGTATCGCACTCAGAGATGTTAATGGTAGTGATCACTTTTTTCGTAGAGGAAGTGAGAAGGCTCGAGTTAGAGATGGAAACATTGTACAACTATTTGTCGGATAGAGGGTGTATTTGTAGAGTTGATGTAGATCGGGGAAACTGCATGAATTCTATGGAAATTGAGTTATGTTCTCGACCTGCTGAATTGGTAGAGCATGTAGGATTACAGTGGCTGCTCGAGCTCATAATTTTATGGATGATTATCCTCCTCTTGTAGAGGAAAGCGTAGCTGACCTCCCATCAGCAGAAAAGAATCCTTAAAAGTGGCTTATAACCTCTAAAAGTATCTGTCGCAGAAATATTGAGAGATGAAGGCTAGTTTTACCTATGCTTTATCTTATGTCTGGTAGACTTCTTTGATTAAAAACTAGTATAACCATCATTTTAATTGCAGAGTACGTATAGAGTTCAATTAAAAGCTAGTTTTACCTTTGCTTTAATCGATATAATTGTCGCAGCCATATTGAGAGATGAAAGCTAGTTTTACCTTTGATTTATCTCATGTCTGTAGAGTTCTTTGATTGAAAACTAGTATTACCTTCATTTTAATCATAGAGTATACATAGAGTTCGATTGAAAGCTAGTTTTACCTTTGCTTTAATCGGTATAATTGTCGCAGCCATATTGAGAGATGAAAGCTAGTTTTACCTTTGCTTTAATCTGTATTGAGTTTGATGGAAAGCTAGTTTTACCTTTGCATTAATCGGTATAGAGGTCGATTAAAAGCTAGTATTACCTTTGTTTTAATCTATGTATTGAGGTAGAGTCTACGTAACTAGAAAGTAATGGGGAAAAAAATTGGAAGTTTTCTTTGAATAGAATAGAATGTATATTGTATGGAGATGAAATCTCACTTTTGGAATGGAAAGAACGAGAATTTTGAAATGGAGTAGTGAGGGACTTAACGATAGTACCGTTTTAGTCACCTAGTGTTCTATGGATTTGGGATTCGAACTTCTTGCTCCGTCATGAGATAATATGATCCCAGACCGGTTAGACCAATAATTAGGAATGGAATCTCCCAATTTTTTGCCAATTTCCCGGCATGTGCCTCCTTTATGCTTTGAGGGATTTCTCTAAGGACGATATCATCGATTTGGAAAGTACGGCCTCGGACTTGTCTGCTTTACGAACTGGCCAACATATGGTGATATCGACCTAGGTTGGCAATAGCGCATTCCCTAGTCTCATCAATCTAATTCATGTTGCAGGCCAATTCGAACTTATTTTTTTTGTCGGTAAGCTTGTGATCTTTGACTGGATGGAGGTATTTTATTAGAATAACAGCTTTTATACCATAGGCGAGGAGGAATGAGGTACAGTTGGTTAATTGACATGGAGTGGTACGGTATGCTTCTTAAGATATGAAGAAGTTCCTGTATCCAGTTCCCTTTTTTAGTGAGTGAAGCCTTTTCTTGAGTCCATCCATGATGGTTTTGTTGGTGATTTTGACTTGGCTATTGCCTTGGGGGTAGTAGGGATTGAAAAGTGAGTGAATGATGTCGTATTTGTTGAGGAAAGCTATGACTTTTTCTCCAACGAATTGTGGCCCATTATCGATCTGAATCAGGTAGGGGTATCCAAACCGAGTGATGATGTGTTCCAAAATAAAAAAGATGGCCTCTTCTTCTTTATTTCAATAGAGTGCAACTGCTTCCATCTATTTTGTAAAATAATCTGTAGCTATGAGTAGGTATCGTCGATTACCTGAAGTATTAGAAAATTTACCGACGAGATTGAGTGCCCATCGTTTGAATTGCAAGAATACCTTGCTTGTATGTAGTTCGAGCGCAGGGGTATGGATCATGTGTCCATGTCGTTGACATGTATCATATTTTCATGAGTACTCTTCTGATTGCTTGCACATGCCTAGCCAGAATATTCCTTGTGTAATTACTCTGTTAGCGAGTGATCGGCCCGCGGCATGGGAGCCGCAAGTTTCTTCATGTAAATCTTTGAGTAATTTATTGGCTTTTTTCCTAGAGAGGCACTTAAGATAAGGCCCCGTGACTGAACGACAATATAAAAAACCATTTTGAACTGTATAGCACATCAAATTTTGTATCAACTGTCAGCGCCCTTTTGAATCTATTGGAAGGGGCCCGTCGCAATTGTTCTTTGGGCCTAGGTAGACAATAAAGGGATTTCGACAATCTTTGTCATGCTCTTAATCACCCTCAGTGCTGATCGTGTATACAGAATGCCAATCAATGTTGGGGATCGATATCACTTTTATCTGGAGATATCTATCTTCTATACTCAAGACCACGGCTAGATAAGCCAAGGAATCGGCGCGTCTGTTATCACCTCGAGGAAGATAATCGAGAGTTGCTTTCATAAACTTACTCATCCAATTTACAACGAGGGCTGCATATACGATCATCTTGTCATTCTTCTTGTATTGCTTAGAGTAATGGTGGACGATGAGTAAAGAATTTGTATAGACTGAGAACTCTTGGATTCGGAGCTCGAGGGTGATGTCGATTCCATGAATTAGAGCTTCGTATTTTTGTGACATTGTTAGGGGCTTCAAAATCCAAGCGGATTGATTTCTCGATTTTGTCATTGGAAGGGGAAATCAATAAGATTCTAATTCCTGACCCTGCGGGTCCTGCTGAACCATCTATAAGAAGTCTCCACCGTTTCTTTGTAATCTATTCAGCTTGTTCATCAAATGATTTGGTGGGTGGATCTTCTGTAATTTTCCCTATATGGTCAGGGCCCTACTCCTCCCACTCGAGATCATCCACTGGAAAGGATTACAAGGAAAGGATGGAGACTAGTACTAAAACTTATAAAGTGGATCATCCCAACTGGCAGGCCATTATTACACTCGTCTGGATTTTTTTTTTTGGACAATACTTCTCGGAGTGGGTAGTTTATCATGATTTTGATTGAATGAGCTTGGAAGTAGTGCTTAAGTTTTTGTGAAGTATAAACAAGAGTTAGAAGGAGTCTCTTAATTTTAGAATACCTTGATTCTACTAGAGTGAGGGTTTTACTGATGATGTAGGCTGGCTTTTTTATTTTCCCTTCAAGTCGAATGAGAACTGAGCTGATAGAAGTATCTGTAATAGCCAGGTAGATGAACAATTCCTCATTATCTACTAGGGTACTTAAGATGGGAGACTTCCCCAAGTAGGTTTTGGGTTCCTAAAAGCTGCCTCGCATTCTGATGTCCAGTTAATCTTTGTGGTAGGCTAAACTTTTCCTCGTTTGGTACAACCTCGGAGTAATAAGAACAACCATCGACATCTATCTAAAGATTTAGAAATAAATTGGTTAATAGTGGCAATCTGGCCGGTAAGTTTTTGTATGTCCTTCGTTGTTGTTGAAGATGGCATGTTCAGGAGAGCTAGAATTTGATCTGAATCGGCCTCAATCACCTTCTTGCTAATGAGATGGCCGAGGAATCGGCCTAAATGTACCCTGAATTGATACTTATCAGGATTGCATCGCATCCAATAAGATCGAGGAATGTTGAATATTGTGTTAAGATTTGTGATGTGGCTTTTTGACTGTATGTTCATGCACAAGAGATCAAAAATGTAGACTTCCACAATTTTCCCAAGATGTGCTTTGAACATAGTAGTCAACAACCATTGATAAATCCTGCCTGTATTTTTTAGTCCAAAGGGCATGACTTTATAACAGTAAAGTCACCTTTCAGTGATAAAAGTGGTCTTTTCTTGATCTTCTTCCGGAGAGGAATCTGATTGCTTCCAGAAGCAGCGTCCATCATAGATAGAAGTTCGCAACCTGCAGTGGAATCAACAATTTGATAGATGATGGGAAGAAGGAAACTTTCCAATGGAGTATGTTTGTTTAGATCGGTGAAATCTACGAAAATCTCGAGCCTTTCTATTCTTCTTTGGAACGGCGATGATGTTGGATATCCAATCTGGATACTTGGCTTCTCGAATGAATCCCATTTTGATCAATTTCTTGATCACAATGTTAACTTCATCTCGAAGACAAGGTGAGAGGCGTCGCTGTTTCTATTTGACCGTTGTGGCATTGATGTTGAAGGCCAATTTGTGGCATGCCTAGGTTAGATCAACCCCAAGCATCTCTTTAAAAGTCAACACAAAGACATCTTGATTCAGACATAAGGATTGAATGAGAGCATTCTTATCAAGCTAGATCAGCTTGGTACCAATGAAAGTACCTCTGCTAGGTCCATCGATGTCGATCTATTCTATAGGCTCTTTTGCTCTTTTGTGGAAGACTGATCATTAAGGCGATCAGATTTTTGTAATTGTTATGCAACGTATCTGTCTTAGGTATCTAGAATGGTAGAGACGGTATTCTCCCAAGCTCGAGAAAGATTTTGACGGCTTTTGATTTCATAGATACTATCATTATGCTTGAAGCAGAGAGCTTGATGATCGGTGGAAGCGATTGCTTCCATGTTGTGAATCCAGCAGCGGCCCATAATCCCAAGATAACAAGATTTGGCGTTGATGACGTAGAAGATGATGTCGATTGTGGCTGGTCCAGTAGTAATAGATAAGATGATCTTGCCCACTCGCTCTTTTTTGGAACCATTAAATCAACTAATATCAGTGTCAATCAGAATAATTTGATCGGCCAATCGCATCTGGTCGATTCTGCTCTGAAAGAGAATCTCAATACCGCTTCTAGTATCGATTACCATTGTATGCATGCCAAACTTCTTTATCTTGAGCATTATGACTAGCGCATCATGATATAAAAATTTAACATGACTAATGTCGTAATCTTCGAATGAGATCCCAAGCAGGCGATTGCTCGACTCAAGTTGAAGTTTGGCTTCTTTATCTTGAGGTGTGAGATTGTAACATTCTGAAAATCTCCTGTGCTTGAATCTACAAGAGTTGTTGATCTGATGAATTTTGATCATGTTGTTGTGATACATATGGTAGAGATGTTTCTCCTCAGCATGATCTTTGACCAGGACTACTTTGAGCTTCTTCTTGGAGCTGCCATCCTTGTAAGATTCCTGGTCGATAATGTTTTCATACATTCGTCCTTCCTTGAAAGTAAATTCCAGAAACCTCTGTAAAGCATAGCAGCTATCAGTAAAATGGCAATTTACCTTGTGATGCATGCAGTACGGGCGGCATTCGATTAGTTCTAATGGTTGAGAGAGACGGTATAATTTATCCTTTGATAGAATTAGAAAAATTACAGAGATTTGAACATTCATCTTCGGGAGGACCGGTTAGGTAATGTACCACCATTCTAAGGGTTGCCAATGTTTCCCTTAGAATGCTTTTGATCACCCAGATCCTCCTTCGGTTTATTATATTTTTCTGTGGATAGACCTTTAGTGGTTAGGACGGATTTAGTAGATTAATGCCTTTTGGACATCATCCTCTCGAGGTCGACATATCCATTGACTTTGGTAATCATATCTTCCAGGTTCGCAGGTTTATTGAGGAAGAGGTGTTCTTTGGCCTTGCAATCGAGCTAGAGTGCGTTGGTGAAAGCAGTGACATTGGTTTTCTGATCAAGGTTATCTACTTTACGTGCGAGCTCCAAAAACTTCTTTGCAAATGCCTCGAGCTTCTCTCCCTGTGATTGTTTAACACTAATAAGGGAATACAAATTCTTATCTTTGTCTATGTTGTGGGCATACATTTTGATAAATTATTGATACAGCTGATCGAATATGAGTATAGAGTCTTCAGAGAGTCGAACCATTGGAGCGGTTCTTCCTGTAGACTTGTTACGAACAGAAGGCAAAGGATGTGGTTGAGATTGGAGTACAATCCCAATGAATCACGGTATTGTTAAATGTGCTCATTTGGATCGGTGCCCTTGTATTTACAAATTTTTGAAGTATGGAAACCTTTCGGTACTTTCATATCGAATAGTTCTTTGGCAATCAGACTTCCTTATAACAAGGTAAGGTCGTCTGGAGTGCCTAAAACTTGCACTTCAATCAACTCCTTGATGCGCTGATCCATATGCTCTTGTATGACGTATTGACGTATTGACGTGTCACTTGAGTGGCTTGACGAGGCAGTTAAGGATTATGAGTAACGGTGCCTTCACTCAAACGATCACATGCTGAAATTCAAGGTTGAGGTCACTTTTCTACCCCTTGACATTTGGAAGGTCGGGGACCTCTACTGATATCAGATTGAACTTCACCATCCAAATGAATTGAAGGTTGAGGTTCGTGCTAAACATTCCAGGAAATAGCTTTACTCGTGGCTCCTCGAAGTCCCAATCTTTCTAGTACAGAAACTTGGGAGGTCTCTGGCATGTGATTACGATCTCTAGTTTAGGGAGCCTGTTGATTATCCTGTATAGCCTGTAATGCAGCCTGCATGGTTGTCATCCAGTTTTCATGCTGTTTGAATGTTATCAAACGAGCTTGTCACTTGGCTTCGACCTCCTTCACTCGAAGCTCTAGGTCAACAGTTAACTAACGTTTAAGCTTATTACACTTTTCTATTTGGAATGGAGATTCGCCTGTAGTTCTGTAAGTTGTTCAAGCCCAACTGGAAGATCGAGCTGGATTCTGGTTGTTAGTCGTCTGGAAGTAACCATGATTAGAAATTTATAGTAAAGTACATGTATACCTTAGGATATCATGGAAATTTCCTCTTTCCCACAGACGGTGCCAAATGTATTGGCCTAATTTTGTAAGCACGAGATGGCTCGAAATTAGATCTTACACCAATGTTCCTGTGACAAAAACTAATGTAAAACAAGAAACGACACAGGTAATTTAGCGAGGAAAACCTTTGAATGGGTAAAAAAGCCACTACCTCGAGTTGAGGGTTTTTGTAACTGTAACTTTTATTGCTTAAGGTGGATATCTTATTACAAGTGATCTCTTGAACTATAAATACTTGATCTTATAAATAAGAAATTTGGTATTTTAAGAATATAGAAAATCTGGCTTTCTTGGTAATTTCTCGTATATTTTTCTGGTTCTTGTCTCTTTTGGAACTTTTTCCTTATATAAGCCTTGCCCACAGTTCGTTATCGTGTTGAAGGTCGTTTTTTAAATAATAAGGTAAGTGGTGGTTGACTGAGTAACTGTTGAGTCATGAGAGGTAGGTATCTTTGACTTATTCATGTTTTTCTGTTGTACTGGTCCCACATTCTTCATTAGTTCGTGATGTAGGTGTCAATACTCGACCCACATTCTTCATCAGTTCGTGATGTAGTTGCCTTGATCCAGTGCATCGGACTCAACCATAACTTTTTCATCAACCTCTCGAGAGGGTTTAAATTTAATGTCAACACTTTCCACCGCTTCACTTCTATTTCTTTTACCAGGTATTTTGAAGTCTTTACACAAGACTTTCTCATTAAATGCAACGTTACGGCTCCAGATAGCTTTCTGATTATTCACATCCCAAAATTAGTACCCAAACTCATCACCACCGTATTCAATGAATATGCACTTCGTCAACTTTACATCTAACTTTGTCCTTGTATCTGAGTTATCAAGCACATATGACGTACAGCCAAAAATACGCAAGTGAAAAAGGTTTACCTCTTTACCAATCCATGCTTCTTCAGGAAGTCTAAAGTTCAAAGCTATTGAAGGCCCTCTGTTAATCAAATACATCGTCGTACTAACCGCATCCGCCTAAACACATTTTGGCAATCCAGCGTTGAGTCTTAACTCCTCGCTCTTTCGTTTATTATTTGGTTCATGTGCTTTGCAACACCATTTTATTGCGGTGTTCCAGGAATAGTCATTTTTCTCATAATCCCATTTGATGCGCAAAAGTCTTCAAACTCGTCACTACAGTATTCGCTCCCGTTATCTGACCTAAGATACTTCAGTTTCAAACCGGCTTCATTTTCAACTAGAGCCCTCCACCTCTTGAATTTATCAAACACATCTTATTTGTTCTTCATAAAGTAGACCTACAGTTTACGAGTAGCATCATCAATGAAAGTAACATAATAGTGAGAACCACCAAGAGAAGATACCCTGGTTGGCCCCCAAATATCCGTGTGTACAAGATCCAGCATTTCAGGTTTCCTTGATTTTCTAGTTATTTTGAAACTGACCTTCTTCTGCTTTACAAGAACACACATTTTACAAAACTTGAGATCAACATCATCAAGACCCTCTAGTTTTCCCTTTGTTATCATTATCTTCATCCCCATTTCACTCATGTAATCGAATCATTTGTGCCATATACTTGTATAAATCCCTAGAGTGGCCGTACAAATAGTAGAAATTGTGTGTTACATTGTATACAACGTTCCTTGTCGTAAGCCTTGAGCTATTACCATCATCTGCCAATTAACTAACCGATATAAGGTTACGCCCCAATTTGGGTACAAGTTGCACATTCTATAAGCCGTCGTTTCATAAACCGAGGGAGTGTATAAAAACATGACTATCTCTCCCACATAAATTATCTACAGTTGTAGGGAGAGAAAAAAGTGGTGCAAATCTTATTGTCAAGGAGATAAGATGTTTGAGTGCTGAGTGTGATTGGAGATGTTTGAGTGCTAAGTGTGATTTGGGAAAGAGATCTTCATCAAGTGATAGGAAATTGTCGGAGAGACGACGGGATCGCCCATTTTCAAAAAGATGGCCACGTAAAGTAAAAGATTATTGTTCTACGAGTATAGGTTGGTAATGTAAAACTCTGTCTGATTGATTTGTGAGTAATTTGTGATTTGGTAATCTGTATGATTTAGTAATCTGTATAAGTGTTCTGAATATGTGGGTTTTTTTTAAAGAATTTAACAGTTCATTGAGAGAGGCCTGTAGTGTCGGTTGTGTTGTATGTGTATGTTGCCTGTAGAGAGACAAAATATTTGTGTTTGAGAAAAAGAGAAAATTTTGAAATGATATGCTTTTTGCTGTGTCGTTTTGGGAATTAGAAAAATAGACGTGTTAATTGGGTTGAAGTGGGGGGGTATGTTTTTACTGTTTGTAGTGTAGCAATAATGATAAAATATGTTTTTGTATCTGTAGGTTCAGTATGCATTCTAAACCTAGTATTCCTGCTAGTAAATTTGTAGTCTTGTCCGATTCCGAGGAAGCATCGTCTTCAGGGGGGAGGAGTATAGTGTTATGGAGGAAACTGTTAATAGTGTGGGGACGACTATAAAGGTGGTGGGGCCCAGTAGATCTGGGGGCGTGAAAGAGAAGGAGGACAAAAAGGAGAAAAAAAAAGATTCCTTGTCATATACCATAGTGGGTAGATGTAGTGAAAGAGTACTTGAAAAATAAAAAGAAATTGCAGGGAGAATGGGGGGTTATGTGGAGGACCAAGGTCTCTGGTTCAGAGCCTATGTCTCCGGAAAAGGGGAGGAAGTAATATACTATCAAGTTCCATGTTTGGAAAAATAGAAGAAGGATAAAGGTATTAGTGAGGGGGTTAACCTCTAGAATTACAATGGGCTTGGGTTATCAGGCCGAAGGGGAGTTTTTTTATGTTTTTTGAATCAGGTCGTATATGGCCTTAGAATTTTGCTGACCTACTTTCAGAAAGGGGTTATGAATGTGTTACAGTGCTGCCCTGCCCAGTTGAATGGGAATGTTTATGAGATGATGAGGGTATATGAGGTACTGAATGAAAAATGGATGAAGGAAGGGACTGTGAAGCAGTTCGTAGCTGAAGATGTGTTAAAGTTTTATAAGTGGAAGTATATGGAAGGTCAAAATAGTGGTTACATGTATAGTGATTCAGTGAGGCCAAAATTCTTTGACTTTGAATTTGCCTGTAGACCATGGAACGACCACCTTGTGTAGGTAGAGGGTAACTGTATGCGGGTTCCAGATGAACCAAAGCTCGAATTGAACTATAGATATTATAATCCGAGTAATTAATGTTGACCAATCTCTAAATAGCCTATAAACATGTCTTCGTACTGTCGTATAATGTGTTCTATTTATGTGCAAAACCCAAACCGTTGGCTACCCCAGATAAGACCAGCCTGTTTGATTGTGTTGCTCGAGATCAGGACAACCTAACAGAGGTACTTAGTGAATTAGGTATCCAAAGACACAAAAGGGTAGATTTGGTAGCACCCAAAGTTCAGAGAGCTCAAGAAAAATGAGCTAGGCCGAGGGGAAAACTGTGGAGACCGTTGCTGACTTACTTAATCCTCCACTTCTTGCACCTCAGACTACCAAATGAATTACTCGTAAGGTCTGAAAGTCAGTACAACAGAGTACCTCAGCTACTGGGGTTGTGGTCACACAAGAGATCGCAAAGCCTGCTATTGGTGGTGTAGAGGAAAAACCCGAAGTGAGTGTGTCCGCTCTTGGGAATGCTGAGAAAAGTTTGTTGAAGAGAAAATGACATTCAGAGGAGGACAGCCACCGAACTAACCCTCATACTGCGGCCAAGATGAAAGAGTTGGAGCAGAAATACTGTTGTATGGTCTGGACTAACTCGCAGCAGCTCGAGGATGAGTACCTCGAGCATACGTTCGCGGTATGTGGTTGAAAAATATTACTTGATGTTGTCTTCAAACTAAGTGAAACTGTTTAACTGACTCTTCTTTTTTGTTGTACTTGGCAGCTGTTAACGCTGCTGAAGGGGGCAAAACAATGTCTGGACAAGAGAAGCCAAGAATTTGACACTCTAACGGTAAAGTTTGAGTCTCAGTCAGCTCGCGTAAAAGAGCTCGAGGCTGACCTTCTGTCGGAGAGAGAGATGAGGGCTGCAGAAGCTACCGCAGCTGTAGAAAAGTTCAGTGATCTGTCAAAGTATAACAAGCTCATGACTGATGCGGTTGCAGCAACCTTAGTGGAAAGAGACCACTTTATCAAATCATACTATTCTTTTGGATTGAGTGTTGATGATGTGGAGCTGACCCAGAATGGTAGATATGCAGAGATAGAGTTCCCTGCTGAGGTCGGGAAGGAAAAGATGGTTGGTGATGCTGCTAGTTTGCCTGAGAAAGTGTCAGACCTTCCTCCAGGCAGTATAGAGCCAGTCCATACTATTGAGCAAACAGTAGACCCTCTGGTAGAACGTGCTGAAATAGTTCCCTCTCCAGGGAAGACGCTGAAATCTCCTTCAGAGGTAGACATTAGCAAGTATCTTTAAACATTATGTGGTATCCTATCTTCTATTTTTTTATCTCGCTTGATTTGGATGTGATAGTACTCTATATAATCGTACACCATTTTCATTTTGAGTGATGTTTTGAAATATTTTTTTTGTGAATATTTGTATTGAAACAAGATATTTATAATCTGTGTAGAAGATAGAGCGTTTGAGAAAAACAAACTCCGAATTGAAGAAGTCGCTGGGTAAAGCGGGGACTCCGAGGCCCGTATTCAACAAGTACTTAACAAAATTGAATATGAGAAAAGATAATTTAAGTTGAATTCAGAGAAAACTTTTAAAGACTAATATGATCTGCAATGTAGATATGCTAAGATAAAAGTAGAGAGAGACGAGGTGTTAAGAAAGGAAGAGGAAAGGGGAATATTACTTTGAAAGCCAAAATAATTGACTTGTTTTAATGACCCAGGTGATAAGGCGAGATGTCAGAGTATGCTAGTAACTCTGACCTTGTATTTTGAGGTTGAAGTAGATAGTGAACGAGGGTTAAAAAATGCATATATAGAGCTTTTGAGGGAGAGAGATGTAGTTCTGGACCAAGCTCGAGTTATATTTTTAGCTCAAGAAGCACGCAATCGTTATAGTTTAGAGGCAAAAAAGTGTTCTACTCGAGCTGGTGTTTCTGTTGTATGGGGTGATATAAAACCTTAATCTGATGCGTTTGGCTTTATATAGGATCAGAGGGCCATGAGAATTATATTTTTCAGGATAAGAAAAGAGCAAATAGAGGTCTAAAAGCAATTAGAGGGTGAATTAAAGGGGCTACAGGATGAGCTATTACAACATGTAGAGCAAAAAATGTCTTTAGCAACGCGGCTGTCAAAAGAAATGGTTGTTCGAATGAAGGTAGAAGCGGATGTGAGAGCTTTTGGTATATTAAATAAAAATACGCACTAGCGGTTGTACAAAGTACAAATGATATTGAAGAAGCACCTATATCCATCGCGAGCAAAAGTCGTTACTCGAACAAATCATGAGCGTCACATAGACAGTGTTATTGAGTTTTATGGGGGAGAATTGTCTAGGGTAGAGAACGTATTTAGGAAATTCGTAGAGGAATGTGTGAAGGATTTTGAAGTAGAAAATGCCAAAGCAAAAAGCCTGCGGTTTTCCCGAGGTGAAGGAGAAATTGTTGGTAAGAAACCCATTCCTAGGTCGTGGAAGGAGTTATCAGAAGAGGAGAAGGTCGAGAGTCTGATACCCCCAAATTGGTGTAAACAACGTCAACAGGCGGTTGTGACCTTTACCACGCCGATAGATGTGCAGGCGTCGAATAGGAAGATAGTGAGAGATAAGGTGCAGTCGTCTCATGTCCGGAAGAGTCGCAAATAAAGTACTTTTGTTTTCCTTTGACCAGTCCTTCGTACTGTTTAATGATAAATGTAATCTGTTTTTTGTGAGAACAGAATGATGTATCTAACCTACTCAGATACTACATTCTTGATGTAATCTTGTCAACTGTTATATGTGTTCTGTTGTTACGATGAACTATTATAAATGTAATCTGTTATGATATGTGGAACTGACTGCTATACAAAGTTAGTGTGATGCGTTATGTGCCAAGAATGAACAAATGAATGCTGAGCTAAGATCGAGTCAGGGTACCCGAAAAAGTGCTACTGAAGCAAAAAATACATTAAGGACGGAGATGTCGGAAGAACGAAATGTAGTAACCCTCCTAACTGATACTCTTTAAGAGGAAGAGGCGGTACTGGCTGTCAGTTTGAGAAAAATCGAGAGTTTAGAAGAAGAGATAGGATAAAAGGGTCTTGAAGTTGGAAGTAGCTCGGAACAAGTTAGTCAACAAGATGTTGAATTGATGTCTGTGCGAACGCAAATTACAGAACTTCTAGTCGCGTTAGAGGGGGGAAAGAAATATTGTGAAAGAGTTGTAGTTTCAAGCTAATATGCACGATGCAGAGATAAGCGATGTTCGAGCTCGTACTCGCAAATACGAAGTATTATGGTTGGTTACTGAGATGATGGTAAAGAAGATGGAGGAGGTCTGTGCCCAACATAATGAAATCATAAAAAAGGATTATAACAAAATATGTGAGCTAGAGGAGATTGTGCAAACGCGGTATCTGGATATCTTAGAATACCAGTCTAAAAATGATATACTTTAAAACGCGAATACGAAGCTAGATAAGGATTTGTTGCAGTTGGAGGTATGTTATGACGCAAAGAGGGTAGAATGTAAAGGTAATGTAGCATCAATATCTTTGATTTATCATATGGACGAATTTATGACAGTGCTAGAAGCTCAGAATTTGGATGTGTGTCGTGCAAAACGATGAGTGAACGATCATTGTGAGCAATTGGAAACTGTACTAAAGAAAGCGCAACATAAGCTGAGCGAACTCTTTCTTAGTGAACATGTTAAAAATGAGGCAAGTGATAGTCACGAGAGAGAGATGGTGGTAGTAACATCGCTCTTTGCAGTAAAATTGAAGAGATTGGAAGCTGAAAGTAAGAGGGTATATGATGGTTTGATTGCCCAAGGTGTAGAATGTGAGATGGAGGTAATCCGGTCTGAATATTTACAACCCATGATTGCCAGAATCGGGTCGTTTAAACAGAGCATGATAAGGGAGGGAAAGAAAATTGTTGTGGGGAGAATGCTAGAATTCATGTGTCGACGGTTATATGGAAGTGTTGTGCGGAACGCGGCAGGACCTTCTAATGAGGGTAATGATTTAAGTGATAGCTCTAGTGAAGAATGAGGAATGTGATTATGTTGTATGTATACGAAATAAGGATAAAAATATAGATGTATAATGAAATAGTTAAGGATGAAACAGTTAACTGTACTAACCGTGTGAGTTACCAACGATAATGTATACAAGGCAGCGTGATATGTGATTGGTTCATCCAAAGTGGTAAACGATCTGTGATGTATGAGATGATTAGTTTGGCCGAAGCGACAAACGGTTTGTAATATATTTAGATGATCGATTTGACCGAAGCAACAGATGATCTGTAATATGTGTATAAAAGTACTTGTTGGATATATTAGAAGAAGTATTGTAATGTAGGGCAATCGAACATAAGTATTTCATTGGTGTAAGATTGATGTACAGTGAATGTGTTAGATAGATCGGTTTGGCTGAAGCAACAAATGATCTACAATGTATTTAGATGACCGGTTTGGCCGAAGTAACAAACGATCTGTAATGTATTTAGATGATCGATTTGGCCGAAGTAACAAACGATCTGTAATATATTTAGATGATCGGTTTGGCCGGAGCAACAAACGATCTGTAATGTATCGGTTTGACCAAAGCAACAAACGATCTATAATGTATTTAGATGATCGATTTGGCCGAATCAACAAAATATTTGTAATCTGTGTATAGAAGTACTTGTTAGATATATTAGAAGAAGTACTGTAATGTAGGGCAATCGAACACAAGTATTTCATTGGTGTAAGATTGACGTACAACAAATGTTAGAAAGTACTCAGATGTATGTGGATCAAGCATAAGTCTTTCATTGATGTGAGATCGTCATGCGAAATGATAGATTGATTAAAGAAAAGTACACTGTGACAGTCTCCTTGTGTTCCAAGGATTAGGTATGTGCTCGCCATGCTTAGTGGCGAGGTCATAGGAATTGAGGCTGCTTTTTCCGATAACAACAGAAGGACCTTCCCAGTTTTCAGATAATTTCCCTGCGTTGAACTCTTTGCAATGTTTGGGAATCTCTCGGAGGACCAGATCCTTGATTTCAAACTCTCTATAATGAACACGTTTGTTATAAGATCGGGCTAAAGCTTGGTGATACCTTCCCAAATTCATGATTGCTCTGTCCTGAGTCTCCTCGATCCAATTCATATTATATGCCAACTGGAATTCGTTTCCTTCATTGGTCATGGTATGGTTTCGAATAGGGTGATGATACTGAGTAGGGATGATTGCCTCTGTACCGTAAGCCAGGAGGAACGACGTGCATCCAATTGAAACTGGAGGTATAGTTCGATAAACCCATAACACATGTGGTAATTCTATGACCCAACAATTGCCCTTATTTTCTGTCAAACGCTTTTTGATCCCATCCACGATAGTGCGATTAATGATTTTAGCCTGACCATTCCCTTGCAGGTTATACGGATTTGAAGGATAATGCATGATGTTGTGTTGATTGAAGAATTTGACGACTTTGGAGCCAATAAACTGAGGTCCATTGTCGATCCGGATGAGATGGAGGCAGCCGAAATAGATGATGATGCTTTCCCAGATGAACTTGATGACTTCATCTTCTCGTATGTGGCACAGAGGAACTGCTTCAACCCACTTAGTGAAGTAATCCGTTGCGACAAATAGATGCTTCCATTTTCCAGGTGCGGTAGGAAACTCGTCGATAAGGTCGAGGGCCCATCTTTTAAATGGCCATATAACGTTGCTAGAATAGAGTTCCAAGGCTGGAGCTCAAATTTGAGAACCATGACGTTGATAGGCATCATATTTTCTTACGAGTTTGATGGCTTGAGCTTTTATTTTAAGCCAGAAGACACCTTGGATAAGAGCTCGATTTACTAGAGATCTTCATGATGCGTGGGAACCACAAGTACCTTCATGTAGTTCGCGTAGGAATTTTTAGGCTTCTTTGTGGGATAAGCATTCGAGATATGGTCCTGTGACCAAAATCTTGTATAAGAGGCCATTTTCCACGGTGTAGCGTTTAACATTATCAAGTATGCGTCTTCTTTCAGTGGGTTCTTGAGGGAGTTTGCCATCAAATTTATTTTTGGGCCCAATGTACTTGAGGAAATATCATCTTCAATCGTCCTCATCCTCTTCAACACCTCCAGTATTAACAAAATTTGAGCTTATGATGTTAATGTTGGGGGTTGATAATATTTTGATCTTGAGATATCGAGCTTCTGAGCCAAGAACTCCTGCGAGATATGCAAGGGAATCAGAATGTTTATTTTCTTTGCGCGATAAATGTTTGATAGAAATTTTCTTGAATCTATTCATTCTGTCGGCTACTGCGGTTGCGTAATCTATCCTTTTTCTATTTTTCTAGAATTTTTGTGTGTAATGGTTTACAATGAGTAAAGAAACTGTATATACGGACAGTTCGGATACTCCAATATCTTGTGTCATATCTAGACCGTGAATCATTGCCTGATACTCGACTGCATTGTTGGTAGCTTTAAAATTCAATCAGATTGCCATTTTGATTATATCATTAGAAGGTATGATCATCACAATTCCGATGCCTGATCCCGTGGGTCTAGAGGATCCATCAGTTAAAAGACGTTATCCCTTTTGAGTTATCAAGTCTGCCCTTTCTTCGAGCTGTTTTTCATGAATTTTTATGTTGTCTTCCCAATCGGGATCTTCTACAGGGAAGTCCGCAAGGAAATCTGCTACGACCTAACCTTTTTCAAAATGTCTGGGTTTAAAATAGATGTCATGCTCGCCAAGAGTGACTGACCATTGCTGGACTCGTCTGGATTTTTCTCGTTTGGATATGATTTTACGGAGAAGGCAGTTGGTCACTACTCGTACTGAGTGAGCTTAAAAGTATTGTTTCAATATTTGCAAGGTGTAGACGAGAGCTAAAAGTAGTTTCTTGACCTTGCTATATCGGGATTCTGCTTGAGTGAGGGTTTTACTGATGAAGTAGGCAGGCTTTTCGGTCTTCTCATCAATTCGAATGAGAACAAAACTTAATGATTCTTCAGTAACTGCAAGATAAATGGTGATTTCTTCCCCATCGCGAGGTGTACTCATCACTGGCGGTGAACCCAAGCAAAGTTTAAGTTGCTAAAATGCTGCTACCCACTCTGTTGTCCATTCGATCTCGGGGTCCTTCTTAGGTTTCTGTTTTGTTGTCCCTTCACGCAATAAGTTGAACAACCATCGACAGTGATTGGAAGATTTTGAAACAAAACGGTTAATTGCGGTAATCTTGCCTTCTAACTTCTTGACGTCTTTCTTTATTTTTAGAGAAGGCATAGATAATAATGCGCGAATACAATCTGGATTAGCTTCAATACAGCACTTGCCAATTAAGTGGCCTAAGAATTTTCCTGACTGGACTCTGAACTGATATTTGTCAGGGTTGAGTCTCATCTTGTAGAGACGGAGAATATCGAACGTCGTATCTAAATCTGCAATATAGTTTTCTTTCTTAAGACTTTTACACAACATATCGTCTATATAGACCTTAATTATTTTTCCAAGGTGATCTTTGAATATCTGGGTCATCAATCGCTGATAAGTAGCTCTAGCGTCCTTATACCAAATGGCATGACTTTGTAGCAGTATAGGCTATGTTCTGTAATGAAAGTTGTTTTCTCTTGATCGTCAGGTAGCATAGGTATTTGGTTATATCTTGGTACGGCATCCATCATAGACAGAAGTTCGTGCCCTAAAGTAGAATCAAGCAGGTCATTTATGATAGGGAGTGGAAAACTATCTTGTGAAGTATGTCTGTTCAAGTCTGTGAAGTCTATGCACACCCTGATCATTCCGTTCTTCTTTGGTACTACTACAATATTCGATATCCATTCTGGATAATTGGCCTTTCGGATAAAACCAACTTCGATGAGTTTTTCGATTTCTTTGTTAACTTCGTCTCGAAGTCTTGGTGCTAAAGTCCTCTATTTTTGTTTGACAGCTTCAACTTTATCCTTCAAGTTAAGTTTGTGACAGGCCAGATTCGGATCAATGTCCGACATCTCGTGAAACGTCCAAGCGAAGACATCACTATTTTCCTTGAGGAACTGGATGAGAGTGTCGCACTCTGTTGTGGGCAGATGAGTGCCAATATATGTTTCACGCTTGGGTCCACTAATTTCAACGTACTCTATGGTTTCTGCGTTGGGCAAATGTTGCCCTGCAGAGTTGGCTGTATAGTTCTCTGTACTGTTTCTTGTCGTCTTCTGTAATTGTTATACAAGTTGATGTTCGAAAGGTTCTGGTCTAATGACGACATAAATTTTGTATGCTCGTGCTAATTTCTGACTTCCTTTGAACTCGTAAATGCCACCTTCCCATTCAAAACTAAATGCCAAATGATAGGCTGACGGAATAGTGCACATATTATGTAACCTACAACGTCCTATTATCCCCAGATAACCAGATTTTGTATTGATAACGCAAAAGACGTTGTCGAGTATTACTGGTCCTACGGTGATAGGAAGTATAATCTTTCCTACACGTTCCTCCTTAGATCCATTGAAACCACATATATCAATGTCGTTGGGTTGGGCCTTATCGGCCAGGCCCATTTGATTAATCGTGCTTTAAAAAAGGAGTTCGATAGTACTCCCGGTGTCTATCTTCATCGTATGAAGCACTACATTTTATATTTTCAACATGACCACCAAAGCATCATGGTGACGATAGTTGACATGTCGAACGTTGCAATTATCAAAAGAAATCCCAGTTCGTTGAGAGCTGGATATTGGAATTAAACAAGCTTCTTTATCTTGCATGGATAAGTCGTGACATTGGCCGACACGTCTTCGTTTGCTCCTGCTCGACTCTTTGACGATCTGAGTCTCCACGAAATGGTAGAGTGAGATATGGTACAAATGCTTTTCGGCTGCTGGTTCCTCGACTTATACAGCTTCTGTTGGGTTTTTGTAACTCCCATTCTTATAACTCTCTACATCCACTATGTATTCGTGCATTCGTCCATCTGCGAAGATGTATTCTAACAACCGTTGTAAGGCAAAAAATTAATCTTTCTTATAATGTCAGACCTTATGGTGGATGCAGTATGGTTTGTTTTCGATTGGCTGAAGGTACTGTACATTGCAGAAGAATCTGTCTTTTTGTAATATAGGATAAATGCTCGCTATGGTCACATTCATCTTTGGAAGATAAAGTTTCAGCAAGTAACTCCCCATTCGAGGTCGCTCGTCATTGGATTTGGTTCGTTTCCTGTCTCCTCCTTGATCTGTTGTCTGATTAAAATTGGAATGGGTCGATTGATCTCGAGCTATTAGTGTTAACTTCTGAGGTTTTTGCCTGTCAGACACCATTCGTTCTAGGTCAATGTATCCGTTGACCTTTTCAATCATGTCTTCCAATATTGTTAGTTTGTTGAAGATGAGGTACTCCTTCGCCCGACCATCGACGAGTAAAGCGTTGGTGAAAGCAGAAATAGTGATCTTCTGGTCGAGTCGATTAACTTTTCGAGCTAACTACGAGAATTTTTTAGTAAACGTCTCGAGCTTCACTCCTGGCATCTGTTTGAGGCTAAAAAGAGAATATAGGTTCTCCTCTTTACCTCTATTGTGCGAGTTATTCTTGACGAAGAGTTCGCGCAACTATTCGAAAGTTGTGATGAATCCTTCAGGCAGTGTTTGAAACCACCATAGGGTTTCGACTGACAAGCTGGTAGGAAAGAGTCGGCATATAATGTGGTTAGACGTGGAATGTAGGCCTAGAGCGTCCTAGAACTCCTGAACGTGTTCCACTGGATCAGTTCTTTTGTACTTTCGGATCTTCAGAGTATGAAACCCCGGTAGGGACGTCACCATCAAATAGCTCCTGGGCGATCGGGCTCTTCTGTAATCTGCTGTGGATTCCTTTAGTCGGCGTATGGCCTTCGAGCAATTCTTTGATTCTCTTTTTAACATGTACCCAAGTGACATATTGTTGAGCTGCAGTAGTTGGTTGTGTGACGCGTCCTTCTCCAGGATTGTGGTCACCACTCTCTTCACTTAGACGTTCCTTCACCGGGACTCAAACTCTTTGAGGTAGATTATTAGTCTGTCTGACTACCGTCAGATCACCATCAACTTCTTGTTGGATCTCCTGGATCAGGTTGGGCTCTATGTCTTGTTATTGATGGTTAGATCGATGCGTACCTCCTGCGTGAACGCCTTTCAGAGGAGGTCCTATTCTATCATAAACGGAGATCTGTGAACCCTCAGGTTGTACGGCTTTATTCTTTTGGGCGGCGACCTGCTGACCCTGCAAAACCTTCAACGCGTCCTGTACACTTGCGAGTTGTTGTTCTAGGGTTGCACGTCTTTTTGTTTTTGAATTCATGGTGGCCCTCAGGTCTGCTAAAGCTGTGCTTTCTTCTACCTGGACGATCGGCGTGCTCTGACCTGGAGGCAACATTCTGAGAGAAAATGATCAGCAGCGTTTGAGACAATGGGTTTGAGAACTTTGGTTCCCACATACGACGCCAAATATAATAGCTTAATTCTGAAATTCGTACTTAACCTTTACGCCATATATACTCATAACGTTCAAGCACAATAAATAATGAATAACAAGATGATTTAACATGGAAAACCTTTGAATAGGTTAAAAACCATGGCCTCTCTTAAGGATTTTGAGAAAGTGATGGTGATTTTATTGAGATTGCTAATTTATTACATTGAGTATTTTGAGAATGCAAGATAACGGTGTAAGAAATTTTATGTCTCGAATGTTCTGTCCTTCATCTGCAGTTCTCCAGGTCTCTTTATAGGTCCTCCAATATGACCATTTGACGACCATAAAGTCCCTTAATGATGGACGTTACATAGTGTGTGTGAGATATTTTTTGACCAGATTATGTAACGTTCTGATCTTTGTTGTTGTACAATGGGTCTATTGCTGATTGTACGCTTTGCATAGATCGAACTGTTGGTGTAGAGGTCGAAAATGATATCTCAAACTGAGGAAAGTTGGTCATGTCTTTTGTAGTACTTCATGTATGCTGATGAGATCAAGGATGAAGCTTGAGTTCGAGATATGAAATAAGCTATTACAAGACGGCTCTCGACCATTATTATAAGTGTCGCTAGGGATGAGGGGTGTTGGTTGAGAAACTCGCGTTATATATGTTTCCTGACGTTGTTATCTTATTTCTGATTGCGCCACGTGCTCTATTGTTGAGGTCAAAAGTTTATATGTAGTTCAAAGATGAGGCATGAGCTCGAGATGCGGAATAAGCCACTACAGTACCCAAAGAGGAGAGGAGTGTTGTCATGATCTGCACGGATATTCAATCAATTATAGTTTATGAAGAGAATTGGCCATTCAAAATATTGATTGACGTGCTTAAGCTATGGGGTTCGATTAAGTAATCGGAGTGAAAGGGGGTTAGGGGCTTGGGGATCAATATAAGCAAACCCTATTGCTCTTATTTAGTTAAATACAACTAGACATGAATGAAGATTAATGTCAAGCCGAAATTAAGAAAGAGAGATCAGAAGCATGAACTTACTATGAAAGATTTTGGATTTCATTAACAGATTAGGGCTCGATTGTGAAAGATATGGGATGATTTCTTCATAAACACCTCCAACCAGTTTTGATTTCTAATCAATTTTTTGATTTCTTCATAACCTCCATCTGCTTCAAAATCTTCAATTTTACTTTTCAGTTTTGATCTCCCCAAAAATCCCTTTGCTGCCCCCTCCCCAGCTATTATTTTAAGAAGAAATGCTTGCGACTCCTTTCAAGATTTATTAGAAAATTAAATCACGTCAATTAGGAATAAACGACATGAATCTACACAATTCATAAGTAAAGTCATTTACAAAGAGACGTGTTTGCTAACATTTTTAAGGTCATTAGAATAAATGACGTTGATAGCAAAGAAGACCAATAGTCACGTTACTTTTTATTGTAATGACGTTGAAAATCAACTAAATACATTATGGACGGGGATAAAAAATAAACGTGAACTTTTAATGTTATTTTTATAATAAATGACTTTATTTAGTTGATGTAAAAGGTGATATTTGTTGTAGTGTAATACTCGACAAGGGTTCTAACAAGCGTACGTAATAGAATATAAAGATTCTAGTAAACACACTTGCGTGGAGTCCTAGAATGGGATTCCTCCACGACCTCTAATGAGGATTTTTAAGATGAGATTGTATAAATAGATGAGATTACAAGTAAAGGACTCGAGTAAGCCGAGTCTTTAAGCTTCAAGTGTGCTCGAAGGTTGTCAAAGCTTCTTAAGGGTGGGGGGGGGGGGGGAATCTCAACCCCTCTAGGGTGGCTCTCCTTTCCTATTTATAGATGATAAGAAAGGTAACGTCATTATAGAGAAGTTAAATTACAAATGTATCCATCTTTACAGTTGTCTTGTACCAAAGTTTGTCTGTTGAGTTGTCTACCTTCGACCTGGTATTGAGGTGTCAATCCAAAACCTTAGAGGACTTAAGGATATATTCGCCCTGACTTGCTTAATTTACTAGTATATATGGTAGGCTTCGGGCTGCTTGGAAGTCTTTGAGTATCTGGTATGATCTCGAAGGTTGTGAGTAGGCCGTAGCAAAATCCGATAACTAGAAAGTGAGGCCCTCGTATCAAAGAAAATGATAGAGTGAGAGACAGGAATAAAATTGGACTACTTCTAATTCTATTAGGGATTTCCCTAAGAGACTCCCTTTCTTATTTTATCTCTCTCTCTTTCTTTCTTACATTGAGAAGATGAGAATGGTCAGACCTCTGTTGAACTGGAGTCCCACTGTTATCCCTATACATGGCTTTATTGTTTGGAAAGTCATGAAGAAGTGCATTGCAACTCTATGATAGATTAGGGAAAAAGGCTAGGGTATTTTCATGGAGTGCGTTATGGCTAAAGCTATTTGGAACAAAATCTTAAATGGTTGTGGGGTTGTAAGAAACAGTGGAAACCTTAAACATGAGGTGGAGTAGTCATTCTCTTCAAAGTTCTTGTTACAATTTTTTCCTCTTTTGTCTATCACATATGGAGGATTAGTAACAATGTGGTGTTTAGAAGTTCAGTACAACATACCAAGCTCCCAAAGTTTTTTTTTTTGTTGGAAATTGAGCTATGAAATATAAAAAATTACAAGATGGGGACAACTCCAAACCAAACCAATGATCCTGGAGGATCTGAGTATTTTTTTAGACTTTTTTAAAGTCAATTCCCTTTGTGTTCGAATAGACTTTTATTTCTATTCGAAGAACCAGGTGTTTGAGTGTTTTTATTCGAATAGACATTTAGTCTGTTCGAATGCACTTTTTTTATTCGAACAAACTTTTAAGCTTATTCAAAAAAATACATATCTGAGTAGTTTTATTTGAATAGACTTAATGTTGGTTCGAATATACTTTTTCTGTTCGAACAGAGACATGATTCAGCCTATTGTTTTAGGCATTTAAGGGCATATTTGTCCAAGTTTTGTAACTAGAAACTTGCAGCCCTCATAAAGGGGCAAGACTAGACAAGATTATATCATGTTAGATTAATCCAAGTTTTAAGAGAGAGACTGAGGGTTTGAGAGGAATTTGATTGTAATCGATTTGATTAAGCAATTGAAGTTCTAAAAGGAAATTCTCCCACCAATTTGTGTGTTCTTTTTATTATTCTTCAATTAGGGTTTTCTTAATTCGTATTGTGGATTAAGGCTTCCGCTTCGGTGAAACGACGAGAACGCTCGAAGAAGAAAGGGGTCATAGAGGAGGATAGAGATGAGGGCATTGAGAAGGTATATAGTGATTCTAGTGATGCCGAATCCGTCAAGGAGCGATCGGGTATTAGTAAGTCAATGAATGTTATGCGTAATCTTCGTATTGACTTTAAAATTAAAATTCCGGTATTTGATGGTTCAATTGATGCTGAGAAGTTGGATAATTGGTTAGATAAGTTAGAGACCTATTTTTCTGTTTACAAATATTCCAATGCTCATAAAATTTGTTTTTCAACTTTGAAATTCGCAAGTCATGCACTCACGTGGTAGAAGTCTTATCGGAAATGTCACGAAGTAGGAAGTTTGAGTTGGAAGGATTTCAAGGGGTTAGTAAGAAAACAATTTTATCCAATTGGGTATGAACATGAGTGATGGTACAAATTACACAATTTGCGCCAGAAGTTTGGGCAATCGGTACAATAGTTCACTACGGAGTTTCATAACCACAGCAAGCTCGCCATATGAAGTGGATGTCTTACCTACAACAGTTTACCTTGATGATCAAGTATAAGAAATGAGTGGACAACAAAATAGCTGATATATTATTTTAACCCCCATTACCAACTATTTTTGCTTTGTTGGTAGCTATGCAGATACAGCCTATTGTTCCTTATGAATATATTACAAGGTATGGGGACGACAATGAGCTCAGTGTGATTTACGAGAAGTTGTTGCAAGGCAAGACATGCGAGTATATATTGAAAGATGGTTTGATTTACAGGGGCAGTTTACTATGTATTCTTGAGGGTGAGACCGTTTGCATTAGATTTGAGAGGTACATTTTTCCCGGATAGCAGGTCATTTCAGGGTTGAGAAGACTCTTTTGAATTTACGGCGTTATGTCTATTGGTCGAAGATGCAGGTGGATGTTGCTCGTGTAGCTCGTGGTTGCGTGTTATGCAGCACATCGAAGCCTTTTAATCGGAAGATAGGATTGTACTTACCATTACCAGTTCCTACCCGACCATGGGAGAACATTTCTATGGATTTTATGGGTGGTTTACCCATGACCAAGTATAAGAATGACCATTTGTTTGTGGTGGTGGATCGATTCAGCAAGATGATTGTTCTTATTCTATGCAAGAAGGCGATCACCGGGGAAGGAGCAGCGCAATTGTTTTTCAGAGACGCCTAGAGGTATTTCGGGCTCCCTTCTTCTATTATTTCTTATAGGGATAACCGCTTTTGGGGGAATTTCTGGAAATCGTTATGGGGGATGATGGACACTAAGTTGAAGAGAAGTACCACTTTTCATCTTGAGACTGATGGGCAAACAGAGGTAGTTAATCGCAATTTAGTACATTTACTACGGGGATTCCATTCTAAGCATCCTAAGACTTGGGATGAGAGTTTACCGTATCTCCAGTTTGCATTTAACCGGGAGATTCATGGTTCTACTTTGAAATCTCCATTTGAAGTTTGTTTGGGGTATTTGCCTCAAAGCCCTTTTGATTTGACTTTTATTCTTGGTGACAAGACGGTGTCAGGGAAAGAGGAAGAGGAACAAGTCAAAGCTCAGCGTTGCATTGAGAGGATAAGCAAGGTTCATGGGGCGGTTGAAGCACACAATTGAAGAAGACTCAAGCGAAGTTTAAGGCTCGACGCAACAAACATCGGGTTGATTGTACTTTTGAAGAGGGCGACCTAATTTGGTTGCATTTGGGTAAGAAACGGCTAAAGAAGGAAGGTAAGAAGCTCAAACCTATCCGTTATGGTCAATTTACTATACTCAAGAAGATTGGTGACTATGTATTCCAATTGAATTTGTCACCTTTCATGAAGATGTATTCGGTGATTAATGCCGAGCAATTAAAGTTGTTTGAGCCATCTCTTTTAGATGAAGACTTTACAATCGACACTCGTCTACCGTCAGTTGATGACTTATGGATGGAAAGTGAAGATCCATTGCAGGAGGATGGTATTCTAGAGAGAAAAGTTCATGCTACAAGACGGAGTGGTATTGAGTCGTTCCGAGTTGGGATGAAAGATCAACTACCTAGTAAGTCGAAGTGGTACAGCAGGGAAATGGGCATGGCCGAATTCTCACATCTCCAGTTCTAGCTTGAACAGTAGCTCAAGGCTCTTAAAGGGGAAAGCCATGATCCAGGAGGATCTGAGTATTTTTTAAGACATTTTTAAAGTCTATTCGAACACACCCTTTGTGTTCGAATAGACTTTTATTTGTATTCGAAGAAACAGGTGTCGAGTGTTTTTATTCGAATAGATATTTAGTCTATTCGAATACATTTTTTCTGTTCGAATAGAGTCGTGATTCAACCTATTGTTTTAGGCATTTAAGGGTATATTTGTCCAAGTTTTGTAACTTAGAACTTGTAACCCTCATAAAAGGGTAAGGCTAGGCAAGATTAGATCATATTAGATCAATCCAAGTTTTAAGAGAGAGACTGAGGGTTTAAGAGGAATTTGATTGTAATCGATTTGATTAAGCAATTGAAGCTTTAAAAGGGAATTCACCCACCAATTTGCGTGTTCATCGTATTATTCTTTAATTAGGGTTTTTTCAATTCATATTGTGGATTAACCAAGGGCAGGGGAGAGCCTTACATCAAAGAAAATAAAACCAAACCAAAGCAAACCAAACTACTCTAGTACATTCTTCCAGCAACATCATCATTTAGGATCCTCTTCAGGTCAAAAGTGAAAGCTTCTGGCAATATCTCTTCTTCACCAATCTCAGGCAGAAGGCAAGCAAGATAGTCACTAAAGCTTCAATTTGCTATAACAAAATTCAAGGATAGTGCCAAAGCTATATATAGATGTATGACATTAGGAATATATCTCCTGAATCGTTTAATTCATTCTGGTCTGCGTCTGTCAAGCTAAAAAAAAAGAATAAGAAACACAGTGCAGAAACTTCTACGCAGAAGGAATATTGACGACATTCCAAAGATAAAAGATCAGCTCAATTTTTTTGTAGCATTCACAACACAAATTGCATATTATATTGGAATGAACTTTTCACATACAGGCATCATCAGCATTACAAAATTTCCAAAGGTACCTAATTCCACCTCAGATCAAAATTGACTCGGCACTAAAATTATGGCCGGGTTCGTAGGTAAAATGGGTAGGGCAGGTAAGGCAGAGAAAAAGAAAAAAATGAGTTAACAAAAGAGGGGTAATGAGAATAGTGGTAAAAATGAAATCAATCAATATGTTAAGTCGGCAAAAATTGTTCTTGCTGCGCTAATGAGCATTGTGTTGTATACCGTGGTTAGCTAGTCGTGTATGTTACACTGTTGCAAATAAGGATGTTCATAGTTGACATACTTGTTCCAGTAGCCCTTATACTTACGAACCCCAATCTCCAGCCAAGGCTTCAGATTTCCATCGTAGTGAATAACAGCCGCTTCCTCCATCCCCATCTTTGTCCTTCCATCACCACCCCACTCGTAACCAAGGCCAAGAACGTGCCACCTCTTGTCCAGACCCACTGTTTGGTTATAAAAGGTAACTAGACCTAAGGGTAAGCTTCCACTCTTCCATAGTTTCTTTTTCTTGCCCTGCAAATCCAACCCCAAATCACACTATCATCAGAACCCATACAAATCTCCCTATAAACATACGGCAGGGTAAATGCCAAATAATGAAGTAATATGGTTCACTATTTATATTTAAATGTCAACGAAATTAATATCTTGATCTTGATGGATTGAAATCGGAAAATACAAACACTGAAATAGGGACAATTGTTGTCAATAATTAAGGGAAAGCGCAAGCCATATAAAATGTAGAAACATAAGCATGCACTTGATGTATAGGTGACTATAAGAAAAGGATTTTGTTCTTACCAATTCCAAGTATTTATGGTAGATGTCTGTCAAATCATGTCTCCTCCATTCTCTCAGATCAAAGATATTTACACCAAATGCCCATGTACACGTCTTGACATCAAACTTTTTCACCATCAATGGATCAGAGAAGTTAATTAGCATATCCATCTGGCGATAGGATAGATCGTCTTCCTGGCAAGTTTCCACTGCCCCATTTACTTTTCCTCTCATATTTACACTCCATAAACCCCTCAGATCCTTCTGGACAACCACATCATGGTCAAGAAGAACAATCTTATTGAGCTTGGGGAAGAGGTCAGGCAAGTAGAAACGGAGGTGGTTCAGCACTGAGGTGTATCTAGGGTCCAAGGATTCTTGCTTCTTTAATGTCGAGCCAAACTTCGAAGAATGCCACTCAAAATCGTCAATGCTCTTTATATCAATAGTTGCTCCTTGTCCAAGTGGATTTAAGAAGAACCACATAACCATTGCTCGGAACTTGAGGGTATCAGTGACTATATGGAAGACAATTGTTTCTGGTTCCTACAAATGTGTCAACCAGAATTAACTTCTCATTTCACTAATATCTATTCTAAATTTACGATCTTTATATTCTAAAGCTGCCATAGCTAACAAATAAAAGCAATGTAAAAACAATAGCAAGTTTTGAAAACATAAACATTTGGTATTTTGATGGAGAAATAAAAGCCACAAAACAAAACTACTAAAAAAGTATTCTCACCGTAGAAGCAGAAATAGTAGAGTTAACAACGACTGTGCATGCAAGAATATTGTCTGAGAAGACCACATAATGATAGAGATCTGGATCATGCAAATTGTGTTGGTTAGGAAGTGTGCGCTCTTCGGGAAGCAGGGAGAAGTATTCTGCAGTGAGTCGTATAGAGAGACAATGAAGCCCTTTTGATATAGTCCTTGCAGCAAGTTGAAGAAGATAAGTGGCTTGATTCTGCTGTGCTCGAACATGTTGTTCAGTGTTGTAAGTCATTGCACGGAGCTTTGTTGCCATGGCAGAGCAATCCGTGTAAACCTTCTCAGCCTCCAACAATGTATCCGCCATGTTTCTCATCCTCTGTAAAACCCTGCAGTCCTTAAAGAAACTGCATTTACTATTTTTTGGTTTTATTTTCTTACACATGATTGATTGAGTCTTTGTATTTGTATTTTTTTAAGATGTAATAATAACATGATTATTAACTCCTTTCCCCCTAAATATTACTTCCATATTATAGAATATCAACATATAAGAGCCAAGTCAAACTGCATACCTTGTTGACAAGTCCGAGTCCTTCCTGGCATCGCCCAATGCCCGCTCTACCTCCTTTATTCGTAACTTCAATTCTTTTGTAATGTGTGAGATGTTATTTGGCTGTGCAAAATTTAAGTATGCCTTCGCCCTGAGCAACTGATCTTTTATCTCTCTTACCTTCTCATTACTTGCACTTCGTGGCTGGGATTTTCCATTTAATTCTCTCCTGACAGTTGTTTTATTAGATTGCACCTGCTTCTGAAAACAAAAATAATTTGAAGACAGACAGAGAAATCCAGTAGACCGTAATTGTTCAACTTTATAACATCTGTACCAAGAAAACAGAAAACAACCGCATTCATTTCCTATATTAGCTACATAGATTCACTCATGCTCAACTTCTCCTACATGCAAGAGAACCTAAAACTTTTAAATGGTTAAGTCAGCCCACTGACATGAACAAATCAGTGTCCTTCCATTGGACTGTTTTATGCCTGAATCCTTCTCACTAGCACGCTCGTATGTCAGTAACTCTTGATGCCTAGTATCATAGTCTTGCCTCCCGAAAGTAGGTTCAGCTAGGCTAACTCACGCTAGCGAAGGGGTAAATCATGCTCCATAAGGTGCCCAGAAAGTATGGGAGCCTTTCCAGAATGATTCGAGAGCTTTATAATATGAACAGGTTTTATGCAATCGTATTCTCCCTGTCAGATGTCCTACATTAGCTGCAATACCAATAAATTAAGTAGTAATGTGTACCTTTCCTCCCTTCTCATTGGGAGCAAGAAGGAGGATGATCGGCATTATATTACATTGGCTGCACAAAGTGGAATCTCTATCTCAGAGTAACCAGTTAGTTACCTTGTCTGTGACGTTTTATACCACAGTGACTCCACAACGTGATGCAAGAGTTGAAGTGTTGTGGATTCATTGTAGCTGAAAGAAACAAGTATTTGTGATATTCCTTGCACTGACCCCTCTTGGGGTCAGGTCACTCCCAGTCTCCAGGTATTTTTTAGTCACCAAGCCAAATCCAGTAACTTTCTCATGCCTACTAACTTTTTATATTCCATTACTAACTGAAAATGAAAACAGAGTTGCACTTCTCAACTTTTTCAACTTTTGTTTGCGCCAATCTCTTTTCCTTTTCTTCTTTTTGTTGAGGAGATAACAACATTTTATTGATAAGAGAAAAAAAAAACTTTTCAAGAAAGGAGGTGAAAGGGAAAGAACCACAACAGGAGGCAAACACACTAAACATTATCCGGGTCAGAAGAGACTAAATTCCTTCATCTTCACAACTAGATCCTGAAATCTTTCCCTGCTCATAACTTTGGAGGTTGAAACCCAAGAGAATAGAACTGCATAAACATCCAAAAGGATCCTCCATGCCTTCAATGGACCTATCTAACATAAAGACCACAGACTGAGGTCTCAACGAACATCTACAATGGCCCTCCTAAATCACTTGCACCACTATGCTTTTGGGGATCTAATTACTAATGAAGCACTCTTCAGACACCCAATATCAAACAGCTTTAGAAAGTGCTTCAGCACCTCCATGAAGAACGAGGACACGACAAGTGATCATTGGGCCCGCCCCTGTACTACCACAAAGTAAACATACCGGTTCAAGATTGTTCAATGTATCTATATCTCTAATTCTACCAGGTGCCCAAACACAATTTATTATTGTGCATCAGCCTCCACCAAGTGCCCACATCCAATTTATTAGTGAAGGTTTCTCTCTCGGATTGTGACTGCCATTATCTTTTGAGTCAATGTATCTATATCTCTAATTCTACCTCAAACTTCATGTGTTGCTTCATTGTCATCGGATTCCATTCATCTAGCTTGGCACGACACTGTAGATGTATGCAATGACAAAAGTGATGAAGGCCCAATACAGAAAATGAGACAAGTATTTGGTTACCACCGAGAAAATTTGTTGGATGTCGGTTGGCATCCATATGATACTAAGAGACTGGCAACTCGAAGCGCTTGGGAGCATTAGAGAGGCATCAACAGGGATGACCGTTATGGAAAAGTAGTCATTTAGAGTTCCCTCTCCTTGGCAGCATCATTTTCAGGATTTGAGATAAAAGAGAATGTAGTGATTCTTCAAGTACCATTGCACAAGGTCTATATTTCGATAGCATTGCAATTCAAAATAACTTGCAGAAACTTGAGTTACGGTGTGCAACAAGATAAAAATAAAATAAATTAAGGGCACCTAATTTTTCCCATTAAATAAATTAATAAACCACTTTATTTTCTACTATTGAAAATAAACATCTTTAGAAAACATTAGCTTTAGCACTACTGAAACGAGATCCATATGAATTTTAATAGGTGTCATTAACCAAATTCCTAACACTCCTTGGACTACAAGTCTTCTTATGAAAAATCAAAAAAGAAATAGGCGAAAGAAATACCTAGAAAGATGGGACAAGAAATAATATGTAAGAGCAAGCCTCGAGATATATGGAAGGATGTGCCCGCGCATCACATTGTCCAAACTAACCCTAAGAGAGAGAAACCCCACATCCAAGTAAGTTGGTCAGAACATTTGAAGTAGAAATATCAGGGGACGCATATACTAATTTGAGAGTGAAGTTGCTTAATTCAAAAATGTGATTTAAATTTCGATTGCGATATTATCATGGTTTTCATAATGAAGCAAAAAAGCATACATCGGGGGAAATCGGTCAAGATTTCTACCTACCAAAGCGAGATTAGGAGATGATGATGGTCACTGTTAAAAGTTAGACGACATTAAACCCGTTGTGGGCAGATTGATTCTACTACAATCTACTAAATACTAGTATTGCATAAGAGCACATGTAGTCGACTCTCCATATTGGCTTAAAAGGCAAACTTGGAGAGCCAAATCCCTATAGAACACCTACATCCGACTCTTCAAATTAAATTCAAATTGTTTAAAGTCATTTTGGCTCTCCATATACGACTACCTATTTCTTATGTACACAATTTTCACTATGTAGACGTATACCTAGAGAGAGGGCGTCTCTCTCTCTCTCTCTCCACACCTAAGTCGACGTCGCCCTCTATTTATGTTAATTTCTTATTTTTTTTAATTTTGGTGTAATTAGGAATGTGGGAAAGTGTAATAAGTGCTAGAGAGGGTTCCGATAAAATAAGAAACCAAGTTGTAGAGGGATTAGGGATTACTTCTATAAAAGCCAGCCATCCCTAGGGTTATTGTTATTAAGAGTTATTCAGTTATTGGGTTATTAGGGTTTTTACAAAGTTAATCAATAAAAAGAGTTTAGAGTAAATCAATGTTCCTTTGATTCTCTTAGTTACATTATAAGTGGTACTAGAGCCAAGCGTTTAACTACGCATCGATCATGGGGAATGGGGAAGAGATCGGGTCGAAAATTATGATGGCAAGAAGTTGAAGATGAAGAACTTGGGGCGAAACCAACTAGGGTTACGTTGACGAATCAAGTTGGGGACCTCACCGCGGCATTCATGTCTATGCAAACGGTGATGCAAGGCATGCAAACCACCATCAACGAGAATCAACCGTGATTTATGGGAGCCTTGCGGAGAAATCACAAACTCTAAAAACCCCACCATTACCGATTGAAGAATACAAACTACGGAAAGGGAACGGTTTCCGGATTTATGAAAGATGCTCAATGGGGGGGATTTTCGGAGTCAACGGTAGGCTAAGGAAGGGGAAACGTTGAAAACGGTGAGAAAAGCGCGACTCTCGGTACCTAATCGGCACTGATATCAAAGAGTAACTTGGCAGGCATAATAGGGTTTATTGATGGGGCAATTTGCAGACTGTGAGTTCGGTGATGATTCCGATCACAATAGTGTAAGTATTCGGGCGGCCAAAGAACGAGTTGCCGCAAGAGATACACAGAAGAAAATTGTGGGGGTGCACCCCGCAAATACGCACGCTAATCCAGAGATGGTAGATATGGTTACGAAGCAAGGAACACGGGCAGTTTTGGTGGCCCCCGAAGCACTGCAGCAAGAGAGAAAGGCAGATCTTGAGGAAAAGGTGGCGGTCCCACAACAGGGACCACGAAGAGCCCCATGGTTTCAGGTACAAATAACAAACACGTGGGTAAAGCAATCAACGCAAAGTACATTGCGAAACTCACCCTCACCTCGTATCTCAAGGATATCATAGCGGCTTACAAAGGAGGGACTACAGTCAGCTCTCTACTCCCAGGTACACAGCAACAGTTAGGTGGGTTAACTATCGACGAGTATCTTGATGAAATGGGGACCGTACAAGGGAGAATAACACAAGATAATCAGTTGTTTGGGCCAAGCTACTCTCATATCACGACAACTCCATTTGTGTTAGTTGAAGCGGGGTCTCAAGCAGGACTCGAAAGTAAGAGAAGTGAACTTAATGGTTTGCGACCCGAACTCGAAAGTTCTCAACAGAGACAGATGACAGAAGGTGAGTTGAACGAGAAGGGTTTCCAACGTGAAGCCATGGATGGGAACAACCAGGAGCAGTGACTAAATCTATCGTTCGATAATTCCACGATAATGAAGCCAACATCCCATATTTCGGTCTCCGATCACGACAGCCCCACGATACCTCTCCGTTCCGATCGTACTTTTGGTTCTTTCGCTCAAGATAAACATCGAGAGGGAGTTCCCTTTGATGCCCAATCATCAGGTGATGAGCGAGCATGACCTGCGGCTCCAACTTGGGGTGACAACAACAGATATACACACCCAAACAAGGGGGCTTCCTGGGGAAGGGGTCGAGGTACAAATGGGTTCCAGGGACCGATAGGATATGGTCAAAGTGGAGAAGACTACGGCCACGGACGCCGTTAACAATACAAATTAGTTTAATACGTTTATTCGTGCCCTTTCTATTCATACTTATGAGGTCAAGTTGGATATTCCCGAATTTGATGGAAAACTTGACCCAGACACGTTTCTAGAATGGGTTAACAAAATTAAGAAGTGTTTTACGTAACGGAAATTAGAGGACCCAAGGCGGGTTCAGCTAGTAGAGACGAAGTTGAAGGGGTATGCTTTACATTGGTGGGACGATGTCCAAAAGGACTGAAGAGAGAGGGGTTTGCACATTATTACAGACTGGGGACGGATGATTAGAGAGTTACGGTCACATTTCACTCCTCCCAACTACGTAGAAGAAAGTTTCATCAAATTGCAAAACCACAAACAGGGTAAGTTAATGGTGGAAGAGTACACTGATGAGTTCTATCTATTGTCATCTTGAGTGGGTCTGCAATAATCCGATCGGGTCGACAAGTTCATATTGGGTTTCTCAGAGAGTATACAGGCCGAGTTAGCTATGCACAGTGCGAGCAAATTATTTGAGATAGTTGGCCTTGCCAAGAAAGCAGAGGAAGTGTTGAAGAAAAAGGCAGGAACTAAACCAGCAGCGGCAAAACCGTTTACACCTTACTCGTCAGCTGCGCGTCGACCTATTAGTTCGGGTATAGGAGGAGCTGGACCGACATGTTTTGAGTGTGGCAAAGTAGGTCACATGCGCAGGGATTGCGTGGTTGCTAAGAAGAACGTGACACTATTTGTTGATCACCTACAGGAACATTTGGTTGCAGCAGCGGAAAGAATTTATTAGGAAGACGGAGATCCGAGTTTTGCATAAGAAGTCAAGTTAGAAAAGGTTTTGGTAAATCCTTTGCGTAAGGCACCTTTTCTTTAAACACTTTTTCCTTGAAAATTCTTCGTAGGCAGAGGGGGTTGATGTAACACAGTTTTCACTTTGTAGACGTATACCAAGAGAGAGGGCGTCTCTCTCTCTCCACGCCTAAATCGATGCCACCTCTATTTATGTTATTTTCTTATTTTTAATTTTGATGTAATTAGGAATGTAGGAAAGTGTAGTAACTGCTGGAGAGAGTCCTGTAAAATAGGAAACCAAGTTGTAGAGGGATTAGGGATTACTTCTATAAAAGCCATCCCTAGGGTTGTAGGAGAGTTATTGTTATTTTGGGTTATTAAGTTATTAGGTTATTAGGGTTTTTTTCTTAATTCTCTTAGTTACATTAATTTCACTCTCCAAACCAAATTTAATGCTTATGTGTCAAATCTGGTTTGATTTAAACAAAATATACCCTTGTTTTGTGGGAAAGATAACATGTGGCATTTGGCGAGTAATATTTAAAGAGTCGAATGTAGTGAAAAAAATTATTTCACTTTTATTAGCCAATTAGGCCAAATTTGGTAACTAATATTTGGGGAGTCGGTTACAAATGCTCTAAGTAATGACTCATCAATCAGTTTATGTAATGGTTAGGCTGCTAGGCCAGCCTCACTTTAGCAAAAAGAAGCCATAAACTGCCAGAAGGTTGCTTGCCTTTGTGACCACTGGGTTTGACATTTTGGTAAGGCTAAGGCTTAGCAGGCTTACCTCGCGTTAGCTCTTAAAGACATCTCCTCGAGAAATTGCCATTACGAACAAAAGGATTTGGTTTCTCTCGGCGCACATGCCACTTTGCTAAAACTTCATACCTGGGCCTCCAACCTTTTTCATCTGAAATGGAAAAAAGGTTAAGGCAAGGCGCTGGACGATTGAAAAAGCTAGGGCAACAAAGTTGCTCTAGTGTGAGCCCTAGGGGAAAAGGCTAGGAAACCGGAGGGAGACCCAGAGCCAGAGCTAGCATTGAACTTAGGGTAAGTCTAGGCCGAAGCTAAAGCAAAGGGACCATGACGAAGCGACTATTGGGTCCTTTCAAAATTCCATACTAAATATTTTCCAGGTTTTAATGTTTAGTCTCTATTCAGATAAACTCCGGTGAAGATTTCTGATCTAGGCAGTTCTTCTGCATACTACATTATTAACATAACCCTGTCAAAGGTCCCCGGGTCCGCATCACTTTTAAAGAAGTTTGTCTTGATTGTCCATCATTCCTTTTTCTCCTAAGTATTTGAAGGTGTATAGTTTACTCAAAAAATGTAACCAGTTACTTACCTTATCTGTGACCTATTACACTACATTGACTCCGTAAAGTGATTCAAGAGTTGAAGCGATGTGGGTTTACTATAGCTGACAGAGACAAGTTTTTTAGTGATATTCCATATTTTGGCCCTCTTGGGTCAGATCACTCTCCAAATAACATTTTGTTTCACCAAGCCATACCCAATAACTCTCTCCCACCTATGATTTTTATAATCATTACTAACTTATAAGGAAATCGGAGATTTACTTCTCACAATTTTTTCAATCGTTGTTCCGTACCAACCACTTTTTTTCTTCTGTTTTTGTTTAGGATGTTATAACATTTTACTGATGTAAGCAAAAAAAACTCTCCGACAATAGAGGCAAAAGGGGAAGAACCTCAACAGGAGGCAAAAACAACTTATATCAACTGGGTCAGAATGGAACGGCAGAAATATCCAAAGGACCCATCTTTTTCTTCCTTTCTTCCAAAGGCAAAGGACGTTTATGATATCTCTTCTTGCACCTTATGCCAAATGCCGTTAGGGATCTAATGATTAATGAAACTCCCTTCAAACACTCATGCTATGCCAAAGAGCTTTTTAGAAAGTGCTCCAGCACCTCCAACAAGAACGGGAAAAGCACAAATACGTGAACTTTGGACTCACCCACAGCACTACAAAACAAACACGCAGGATTCATATCAATATCTATTACCTTAAGAATGCCTTTAGTCAAAGCTCAGCCCCACACCATTCCTTAATACAGGATATCCATTCCTCCACATCATAGAAACCGAGAAAACTGTGATATCCCTATCGCGCTTCTAGCCTCCATCAAGTGCCTACGTACGATTTATCAGTGATTTTTTCTTTCTCGGATCGTGACCACAATTACCTTTTGAATCAATTCATATATAATCTCTATTATCCCTCGAAGTTCATCTGTTGCTTCATTCTCATCTGTATTCATCCATGTGGTTTGGCATGAAAACTGCCACGCCCTAAGTAAATGTAATCAATGACAGCTGTGATGAAGGCTCAATAGAGAAAATGAAACAGAGGTTTGTGATCATCGAGAATGTTTAGAATCAAAATATTACAAAGAGACAGTGGCGAGCATTTAGAGAGGCGTCAATAGGGAGGGTCACTAAAATTTAGCTAGCAAGTTCGTTAGGTTTGATAAGACTAATAACCGAGTAAGGAAAGTGAAATAATTTTCAGTTCCCCACTACTTGGCGAAATGATTCCTGGGATTTGCAAAGAAGAAAATGGCTGTGAAGGATTTTTCTTTACACATAACTGCACAAGGTCTGTGTCTGGATAGCACTGTGATACAAAATAACTCGTGGAAGCCTAAGTTAGAGGTTGCGAAAATATTAAAATTGAAAACTAGGGTTTCTAATTTTCCCAAAAAAAAATAACACTTTATTTCTACTAAATTCACTCAAAATTGCCTACGCAAATCTAACTGGTTCCTATAACTCAATTCATAACACTGGGACTAGAAGTCCTCTCATTACATCAAAATAGAATAGGTCAATAAACGAAACCAGAATGACGGGATGAGCAATAATAGGCAAGAGAGAGACTCAGTAATTTAGATACGTGTGAAGGGATGTGCCAGCATATCCTATGGTTAGCACAAAAACAGAGTGAAACCCAGTATCCAGGTAAGTAATTCGGTAACAAACTTTTTAAATAGAAACATCAGGGCATTCATATACTAATTTGGGATAGAAGTTGTTTGATCCAGAGGGTGTTGAATCCCGGATGCAATGTGATCTTGGTTTTCATGTCAAAGCCAGAAAGCTTGAAATTGACCGAAAACAATCGAGACCTAGGTAACAACGACACTTCACTTTCATAAAAAATAAAACGTGTCCGACACTCGGCACACATGTCCTACACTACACACTACATGGTACATGGTACTTAACAATTTTCTGACGCTTTCGACACCCCGTACCCGTGTCGGACACCTACATCCATATCCGTGTCGTTGTTACCTAGATCAAGACTCCTACCTACAAAGCTAGAGGTTCGGAGATCACGATGGTGCATATTTTATCTGATTTTATTTAATTTGTGATGGTAACGTTTTGGTATATGTTACACAACATTTAAGCGCTGTAGCCATGCTGATTTACTGCAATTTTATGAGACTCGGTACTGGATAATTCATGACTCATCAGTTTTATGCTCTCACTTTCATACTTAAGGTGGTATTACAGACACTCTGGTACCTAAAGGAATATTTGAATAATAATAATTTATTATCCTGTAATAATCTTCACCCCGAACTCATCACTCAGTTCTATGGCAATACATATTTCACATTGTACTATGATTTGCAGTTACAGAGTAAAATACTAAAGCAGAAATTATCATACCCTCACTACAGAATTCAAATTCTGATCTACGTATACAACCGGTACAGGCTCATTAAAGTCTTCTCCTAATTCCTACAACACAAAACACAAACCCGTTTCAACTCAAACTACATACAAGAAATCTATCACAATTCGATAATCAAACACAAACCTGTCTGTCCCTTAGCGACCTTAGTTTCAAAGTATCAGTCTTATATTTCTGCAATTATAAACAAACCCTATTATCAATCTCTCCAAAAATAAAAACAATCATCAATAATAAAACAGAGTAATGATACATACAATGGTGGATAAATCTTCGACGAAATTTTCGTTCGCAACTGTAACACAAAACCATCAACAAAATAAACAAAAGGGGTGACAATGTAGGCAAAATACAGTAATGGGGGAAAAAATCAATTAGGGTTTTAACACACTAGTACTCACCAAAAGAAGATGTAAAAACGGAGAAGAGAATGATGGGAGCTAACACGAAGATGAAGATCAAAGAGAGGATGAGAATCCTCTGGCATTTGATTGATTGCTTCATCAAGAGTTGAATTTCATTTAAGGATAATCCAGATTTGAAGAAATTTATTTTATTTCTTGATTTATGATCATTCGTACATGGTTTTCGCTCCAGCAGTTGAACAGAAGAACATGCGAAGGCGTTTTTGACAAATTTACCAGTAACTAGTGACCAACTCCCTCCCTAATCTTGGAGATGGTAAAGGGGGAAAGATTGGAGAGGAAAGAGAGAGCTAGGAGAAGAAGAGAGAATGACAGATGGACATTTCTTGTAACATCTTTTGATTTTAACTGTGTATATCGTAAGAACACTCCCTATGGCTGTTTGAATAGTAGTATCATCGACAAGGATATGGTTGAGCTGTTCAGTTTTGAACCAAGTGCCAAGTCCGAATAGGGGGAAATGAGCAAATCTTACGACTCACAAAAACATATATGCATTGCCCATCGGATGGGCAAGCATAAAGTCTAGGGCTGCCAATGGTAATGACTAAACCCGTTACCCGGTCTGATCCGATCCGTTGGTAAAGGTTTAGGATCGTCTTTTTAGATCCATTAAGAAACCCAATCCTTTAAGGTCTGATCCAATAAGCTAACGGATTGGATAATGATTCACCTCAACCCGATCCGTTAAGATACATATTACTTGTCATAATATTGTAATCTATATTATAAATCTCTGTTTTGTCCTACGTGGCGTCGATTGTCTCGCGTGGCGACGATTGTCCTACGTGGCGATGTTTGTCCTGCGTGACGTAATTTCTTTAATACCAGTTCTACGTGTCGTTCTTTCTTTAATACGGAAGGGGAATTTAATCACTTTAACTTAACTTGATTCTTTGTCTTTTCCTGAAGCGTTTCTTCCCCACCTTAATAAATAGATAATCAACAACAATGCAGAGTCTCCAATCTCCACCTCTCAAACTCTCACCACTCCAACCTCTTCCTCTCCGCAAACACCAATCTATCTCTCCCCTCACTCGAATCAAACCCTCCTCCTCCACTCGAATCTCAGCTTCCAATGTTGCTACTCCCATTAGAGAGACTGATCCCAAGAAACGAGTGGTCATCACTGGGATAGGGTTAGTTTATGTGTTTGCGTGTTTGGGAACGACTTTGATACCTACTATGACCGCCCTTTGCCGAGCGAGAGTGGGGTTTCGTATATTAATCGATTTGATGCGTCGAAGTTCCCGACGAAATTCGGTGGGCAAATCAGGGGGTTTACTGCTGATAGGTATATCGATGAGAAAAATGATAGGAGACTTGATGATTGCTTAAGGTATTGTTTGGTTGCAGGGAAGAAAGCGCTTGAGGATGCTGATCTCGGTGGGGATCTCCTATCTAAGGTATTAGTGCTTGGGAATTTATTTTTGGTTCTTAATTTTACAATGCATGATGAGGTTTATCTGATTTACTTCCAATTGGCTGTTGTGGATTGATATTGTTAATCAAGATTCATTTTTACGGTAATTTTTTGTATTTGATCGATTTAGATCTGAGTTGGTGATTTTAAATTACGAAGTTAGATGAGTTCTTACTTCTTAGTAGGAATATAGTAGTTTATATCGATATAATTTGATCTTCATCTGGTGGGTTGTGTAAATTCATTGGGAACCCCATTGTGTAATATAGTTGATCATCTCATCAAACTATTTGAATTAGTAAATATGTGAACTGAGTTTTCGTAGTTACCGTTATTGTCGCTACCATAGCCATAAGCTGATATAGACATAATTTATTTAGAAAAGTGACTCTGATGAAGGAAAATATAGAGGATCATCAAGGCACCCATAATTAGTATTAAGGGAGGCACCCATAATTAACATTAAGGGAGGGCATTAATGTTTTAGAAAGTCTTGAAGTGGGAGAGAAAGAGATGGGGGTTACGATTGAGATATAATAGATAGAATACAAATAAACTTAGACACAATTAGTCTCTACTTTTTAATGACATAATTAAATTATTTTAAAGGTGGTACACCATGTAGGACAACAATGCCACGCGGGACAAACAACGCCACGTAGGACAATCGACGCTACGTATTTGTAGTATAATATCGAGGTTTATTACTAAATCACATATCTTTCATCAATGCTTTAGTTAAATATTATGTGTTTGTAATAAATCTCTTGCATATTTAGTAGCAATCAACAGTTATACATCTATTGTTTTGACATGTAGTTCACCGTCTTTGACTTCTTTGCAATGCTACCAAAGCTTATGTTTTAGATACTAACAATAATCGCATGAATGAGTTGTTGTTGAGAAATGGAATCCTTATTGTTTGAAGAGTTAAGTAGTTGTATCGAGTAGATCAAACATGCGCGTTTGTCCTACAAGGCGAAGATTGTCCCATGTGGCGATGTTTGTCATATGTGGCAGTGTAAAATTTGACGTGGTATCAACAAAGAAGATGCCACATCCCAGATGATGGACCAATTAAGTATTTCTTTATAATCTTAAGGGCGATTTTGTCCAGAAAAAAATTTAAACACTTACTTTCCTTGATTACTTACGTTTCTCCAACTCCTTTATCTTCCTTTTCCATTTTTAAATCCATTGTTTCATCTTCTTCCCCCAACAAAGCTATGAAACCTCAAAAACCCACAAACCCAAATTATATATTATGCAATCCTTCAAATCAATACTACCTCTATTATTATTTACTTCTTAGCTACTGCTAATGGCCGCAGTTGTCCTACTTTTGCAGGTACAAGGTAATAGGGACCAGAAGATGAATCAGGGGGATCGAGTAAAGTGCCAACAAATGCTTACTTCCCTAACAAAGTCTTTTTATTTGATCAGCCACCATTTTAAGTCTGCCAACTATAAACAAATCACAAATCACAAAGGAGGAGCTGCTGCACAAAATGATCTCAGATAATTTCGAACTTGATTCAATGAGTATGTACTACTATTGATTTACGATTGCCAAGGTTCTGAAATTTTGTACCTTCTAAGTTGCATTCTGTTAAATTTACTATTGTGTAGGAGAAGCTGAGGAACAACTTGAGCTATTGGAAGATTTCTTCCGAATTGGATTTCCAGGAAGCTATCAAGTGGTAGCCATATATTATATGGGTAGGTAAATATGCACATATATTATATGCATGCCTATCAATCTCTCTATGTATATATATTTTATTTTATATGATGCAATTGGTCCTTTTTCATTTCTTTTATTGGTTGGTTGTATGTTTATTTACATAATTTTAATGTCTTCATCTACCGATAATAAGAAAAAGAAGAAACACTAATCAGTTTTGAACATTCAATCTAAAGATTTCTCATTCTTAAAGAATATATACTGACCCAAAATCTTCTAACAGAAAGAGAAATCCTATTTGTTATGTATCATCTTCCTTTAAACAGCCAGTAATTTTATCTTATGCAATGGTTATTTGTGGATTTATTATCTGATTAAGTTTTGTTTTCTGGATTGGGTACATCCTGGTCATGTGCAGTGTTGAAAAAGTATCAGATCATGACTCAATTCTTGCCGAGAAGCTAAAGGAAGCCATATAAGGTTTTAAGTCTCATCAGTTTGCTTTTCTTTGCCTTGAACATAAGTAAGCATTAGAGAACAAATTTCCAGAAAAAATTATGTTTCGATTATATATATATTACATAATTTGATTATCTAATTGACCAATTTTATCTGAATACTTGGCTTTCGCAATATTGGTTCACATTCATGATTAAATAAATAGTCAAGTTCTGTGTAACAAATATCAAATTTAGATAATCGGAAACTACTATTTCCATTCCTATGGACAAATATTATGTCTACACATTTATAAGTGGCTAAGAACACCCCATTATGGATTTACTCCCACTACCTCTAAGGCGAATATACAAGATGTAAAAAATAGTTTTATGGTATCTCTATGGATAATTTCAAGTTTGTCGATTCTATCTTCTTCTTCTTTTTTCTTCAGGATTCTGGGCGTGTGTGATGAAGAAAATCAAGGGCAATATATTTGTAGCAGCATATCATAAATACTACTAACTCTTTTTCCCTCTCTTCTATGTTCTCAAGTCCAAGGGACTCCAAAGACAAATATACTTATTAGTTGAAGCTATCAAAGCTATAGGTATATCCTAATCCATTTCTTTCAAATAAACCAAATGTACTATATGTTTCCTCCTAATTACTCTAACTTTAGTTCCCATTCATTTTTTTCCTTAAAATGTTTTTACTTTCTAAAGAAGCATTAGTTGATTCCAAAAGTGTCTCAGCTATGAGTGTATTTGTCATTAAGGACTTATTTATTGTTGGTAAAATATAATTTTGAATGAAAGTATTTATTTATAGTACTATTATGCATATCGATTCTCGAGTGGTAGGTTTAAGTCTTCAATGGATGTATGTTGAGCCTCATTTGGCCTTCAACAATATTTGTAATATTACTTATTAGATGTTTTTCATCATAATTGTAAAATAAAAGGTTGTTCAGTATATATAAACATTGAAGAGAGTTAATCGATGTTCATAAATTAGGATAAGTATGATAAGTTGTTATAGCTTCCACTCAACCCACTTTTATCAATGCTGACATTAGTGAATACATAATCTTCTCACCTCTTTTAACTCTTGATTGTTGTGTCATTATGTGCAGGGATGCAGCGGATTTGCAATTCTGAAGGGGTGAAGGGGTGTAGATTGTAGATTGTAGATTGGTTCAGCAACATGCAAGGAAAGGAATGCGTTGAGGTCTCTGGGGTAATGAGACGCTTTTTGCTTCAGGTAAGAAACTAGGACATGTAGCTATTCATTATGTATGTTTTTATGATCTTTAAACTTCATAATGGGTTCAGCTTTTGTGTTGACTAATTTTAATTTCTTATTTCAGTTATGTCATAGTCACATGAACAATAAGAGAAAGGAAAAGATAAATATCAAGCTAGCTCTTTACTGTCTCAAGATGAAGGAGCTTCGCACTATTGATATATCAGGTATTCCGAGTATATTCCGTACAAGGATATTCACTCCAAGCCTTATCTCTCTGCGTGCTCCTATTTCCAGTGGATTGGTACTAGGAAACTTGGAGTAAAACACGTTTTGTATTGCTTGTGGTTGTTTTTCAAGCTCTGTAAGGTGTGCTACCTGTTTCTTTCTTTGTTCATGTAGTTTGTTTTCCTTTGCTATCTCCTTAAACAAGTATCTTTGATTTGGGTATGACAGAAGGAACTGCTTTGAGAAATATTGAACTCAATTAACTATAATAAGGCATGTTTCTTGAGATATGTTTTTGTTGGCAATAGCTTATAGTATTCGTTTTCAGTTCTTTATTCTCACTCAATTATTTTGACTTCCGAGACACTTTTTTTGCCTACATCTACATCCTCTTATCAGTTCCAAACTCACAGTTTCCGCTAGAGAAAAGGACTCACAATTCTCACAGTTTATATATATTGTCAATTGATGATAATGAACATACCTTTTGGGCTTTTTTATACTAGAAATGAAATGTTCAAATCTTCATATGATATTTCTTGCAGCTGAAATAGTTTTATGAAAATAGTTATCTTGAGGAATTACTAAATTACCCAATATAAAACAGTTAATATCTTAGTATTACAGAGGACACAAATTTGGTCTACAATCTAAATGATCAAAATGTTGTCTTGGATTGTCAAAACCCCTACTGGAAATATTGATTCTTTATTTAACCATGCATCTCATAATTTTTCTTCATCTTTTAAAGAGCGCGTACTGGCACCGAAGGATGATCAAGTTGACCAAAATAACAATTTTGAAAAGAGAACTAGAGCTTCTATTGTTTCTTCAACCCTCGATAGTCTATCAGGATCTCAGAAAAATGAGGGATTCATAGATGGAAATAGGGACGCGTCAGATGTGCAGAACGATATAAATAAAGCAAACTACATTGCCCGTAGCCTACTAAAAAGTGCTAGCATTAGTGGTTCAAAATGTGTAGTCGTCAAAAGGAGGAAAGATTCAGAGGTATATTGTGCTTTAGTTCTGATCTCCTGATATTACTTATGCTTCCTATTACGTAAATCAAAATAATACCTTGGCAGTTTTACTGATGCTCAGACACAGTAAAAAGATACCTTTAAATACATTATCGTGGTTGTTCATTTAAAATATGCACTATCATTGTATTTTTAGACCTAACGGTTTTAATCACAGTTATCTTCTTCCAGAGGATGAATCAATTACCGAGTAGAAGGATGAGGCGGTAAACGAATTATCGCAGAAGCTAAAGGCACTGTAAACCTGGCGATCCTTTTTGTCCATCAACTTCAAATGAGGGGATGGTATGTTTTTTAATCAGCTTATGCCTACTATCAAAATCATGCAGATTTCTATATGATACTCTTTCAAGTCTGCTTGCTTTGGTCTTCAGGTAGTTCCTTGCTACACAGAATGCTTGCGAATTATGTATTTTTCTTCTTCTCATTATTATTGAATGATAACAATCAATATATAAGTTATATTTATTGTTTTATGATTTGTAATTATTGCTCAATCATGTTTTACTTTTGTAAGGTCATGTAACTGTTGTATAACCTATAAGGATCAAAACCAGTTGGTAATGGCAATATTTCATCAGTTTAATGCTCCATTGCTGATATTTACATTTACGAATGTGTGAGAAGTGATATATTTTTGTCAAAATTTGATAAAATGCGCAATTGAGGGTTGTCATAGTTTGAAAAAAAAGGAGTAAGTAGCCCCACTTTTTGGTACTCACAACATGGACATAAACTTTTTTCATCAATTATTTCGTAAATTTGTTTTCAAACTTGAACTATACTTGCTTTTTAAAAGCTAATTCCCAAGAAACTGTCGATAATGTATTATTTCTTGATTATTATTCTTGCATAATTTGACAAGGGAATCAGCCAAATAAATAGTAGGGGAGTTGGTCTGTAAAATATGACGGCATGGGTCGTCACAATGTATTATTTGTCATGTAAAACATATTTATCTGTGACGATTAATTTGTGGGATTAATCAATATCTTTGACTAGCTCGAAAACATCCCGATGAGTTTGGCTTCTGTGTACTTGAATGGTATGACCTCCAAAACTTCCCATAACTTCCATAATTAATATATTGCCCCCATAACTTCCCATAACCTCCATAATTATTGAAGATTAATATTTGTAACCCATACTCTTAAATCTTATTCATTATCTTATCTCTATATAAAGATGGATATCATCAGCTAACATATTTCATCTTATCTCTATACAATTTCCAAAATCTCCCCTCTTGGTATGGTAAACCATTTTGGTTCCTTCCAACTTTGTTTTTGTGATTTATATGTTAGTTTTGTATCTTGTTTTTGCTTTTGTTCCTTTCTCTATATAGTTAACATTTCAACGGTTATTAATTTCATTCTCTAGAAAATGTAAGATTTATTCTAACAAAAACCTTTGAATTCATTATCTCTCAATTCTAAGTGCAATATTATTCTACGTTTAACATTTTTCCTCTCAAAAATGAAAAAATCACTTGCTCATACATTTTCTTGCAGATCCAATAAGGTTATGAATTTTGTACAGTGTTCTTCTATTGCTAAACTTCACCACGAAAGAATATGCTAGAAAATTAAAGTTTTGATAGTCCGATTATGGCACATCGTTGATTATAAACATAAAAACGAAATCAAAAGTATTGATATGATCGTGATGGATGAAAAGGTCGGTAAAATTTGTGTACTCTTATTAATTTTATTATTTCTTAATATTTGTTTCTTTGATAATTTTTTTTTCATGGAGAACAAATTCATGCACGAATACCATCCAATCAATTTGTCAAGTTCAGGAAGAAATTAAAAGAAAGACGAGTTTATTACTTCTACAAGTTCAGTGTCGTAGAGCTTTCGGATCGAGTTCTTATTCCATATCGTACAATCAATCGTACTTACCAATTAATTTTTGACTGGAAACAATGTCCAAATTAGCCCATGGATCAAAGAATTTTCTAAAGCAAGCATTCGCGTTAATCGATTTTGAGGATGTTCATGAACAGAATAATGATAATACAATTCTAACAGGTATTCACTACAACCCAACTTTACAGATTCATTTCTTTTCCTAAGTTTATTCTAACAATCTTGCAATACCATATTTCCCAACATCGACAACTACAAGCCTGAAGATCTTAGTCGAAGGTCCATTACAGATGGACTACAAGCATCGAACACTGATCTCGAACACAAGCCTGAAGAAGATAGTCGAAGATATCATAAACACTTCAGATGGAAACAATAGTAGCAAACATTCTTCTTGATCAAGACCTATCAAAGACCACTGCAACTTCATAGTTCTCGAAGTTAATGTAGCAGTTCAAAGGTAAAACTTCATACAACTTCACAGTTCTCGAACTTTAAATCTCGAAGATATCTTATCAACAACCGTTACGCTCAGTCAGCCGGTTGTTGCGGAAAGTCCGCGAAGATCTTCAACTGAATACAAAATCCAGAAATGGGTTGACTTTGTAACTGCCTGTATCCACTATAAATACAGGCAGGACCCTTTGAAAACGGGATCGGACTCCCAACACTCAGAAACAACAACCTACACTTACTCCAAGCCTCGCTCTTTCCTTTACTCACTATCCAAAAATTGTAATAGTTAGCATAATATTAGATTTTCTCCCAAAACCCTCTACGAGGTCGTGGTTTTACTCAGGTTAGTCTGAGTTTTCCACGTAAAATTCAGTGTTATAATTACCAATTATTCCGTTTTCTCTAAAAGTATTGGGAATCCACACCTCCTTACCAAACTGAGACTTCAAAAAAAAAAAAAAAAAAAAAACCGATGACCAACATGAATCTCCGAAGCACCTCCACTCTGAGAAACCAGGAGGTCAATACAGCACCAAAGACCGTCGACTTGCACGGTGCTGTGGTCAAGTTATAGAAACAGATGGAACGTGACCGGATTCAAAGAATAGAAGACCAAACAGTTCATGCTCAAGCTCTCCAAATCGAAAGGGATGTAAGGCAGAAAGCTTTGGATCAGCAAAGTCGGACGCATCAGAAGGAAATTGAGAACTTGCGCAAAGCAAACGTGTCACTACCCCGGGCTCACAGTAACCACCATTCGAGAGCAACCCACAGAGAAGAACAACCAAGGGAAGATCAGACGTGAGTCTCGCGGTCCAGATCAAGAAATCTCGAAGGAGGTTCCCGACATTTTGGACTTATATCCTCTTCATCTACAATATGAAGTCGTCGAACTCGCCAACGTTTTCCGCTACCACCGGCGAGACGACCTCTGAGGGAACGGTTAGGACCTGAGGGACACGACAATTTTGATCCCCAGGTACAAGTCGAACCAGCCCAACCACCGCAATACATCACACTAGATGATTTCAACACCCAGATTCGGGCAATTAATTTGGAAGTACCTGGTTGAATATCTGCATTGGATAGGATCGAAACAAATCCCATATTTGTGCATCTCGAAGCTATGGCCATTCTAGATAATTTTCATATGCCGAAGTTCATCCAGTACGCAGGTCTCACCGACCCTCTGACACACGTAAGACATTTCAAAGCTTTGGCAGGAATGTACTCGAAGCTGGATCACATGCTTTGTAGTCTTTTTAACATGAGTCTGAAAGAAGAACTCCTCAGGTGGTTTTACACTTTACCTGAGGGTTCTATCACCACATTCGCTCAGTTACAGCGCCTCTTTGAGTCCAACTACGCTCATGCCAAAAAATGAGAAATTACAGTGGATTCCCTTTTCTTCTTCGAACAAGGAGCAAAGGAGTCCCTAGCCAACTTCTACAAGCAATTCTTGCAAGAGGCACGAAAAATTGGCAATTCCGATCCAAAAATCGTCGTTCCTGCGTTCACTTCAGCGCTACACTTCGAATCTAAAGTTCGAGAAGAACTGACCCTTCACAAACCTCGAACAGTACCAAAGATGATAGATGTAGTTAACAACTATATCGAACTCGAAAGGTCGAAGAAAGATAAGATGAAAAGCTTTGCCGTAATCTAGTCCTCTGATTCGACACCATTCCAACCAAGAAAAATAACCACCACAGGAGAAAAGCCACATGGAAGGAACAACGACAATACTAGAAGGCGAAAAGAAAAGATAGACAGACCAATTCCAAATCTACCTCCTCTAACAACAACTGTTTCGGCTATCTTCACAGTGATCAAGGGTAATGAATTTTATCGAGAAGCTCGATGATCCCCGACAGACCAGGGCAACCTTTCTGCCTGCACCATAATGTACACAACCACGAAACTGACAATTGTTATTCACTCAGTCGCATCTTCAATCGCATTATATCAGCAGGGCAACTCCGAAATTATATGGTTGATATCAACGAAGAAGCTGATAGGAACAATCCCGGCCCAGTTAACGAACAAGGAGAAGCTCGACATCTCTATATGATCGAGATAAAAAAAGAGAAGAAAAGAAAGCAGGACGACCGAATTACGTCCTGTTGCAAAATGACCTCTTTCGACAAATCAGCAAAACTTCTTCCAAGTTCCAGCAAATCTAAACGTCCGTACTCGATCTCCTTCGAAGACTGTGACACTAGCCACGTTACATATCCCCACGATGATCCACTTATGATAATGCTAAAGGTAGGACAAGATTATCTTCACACGATGCTTGTCGATACCGGAAGCGCCACTGACGTCTTATTTCGGAGAGCAATACAACTACTGGGTCTGACAAATTCGGTGAAAGCTTCAACAATAATAATATCGAGCTTCAATGGTTCGAAAGAATCTGCCACTGGCGAAATCACCTTGCCAGTACAAGCAGGATCCGAAATGACATTCGTCAAGTTCTTAGTCATCGACGCTGAATCTAAATATCTTGGTATTCTGGGCCGAAGTTGGCTGCACTCAATAAAAGTAGTTCCATCAACTTATCATCTTTCTTTTCGATTCCCAACTGACCATGGTATCTACGAGATCAAAGGCAGCCAAGCAGTCGCACGAATGTGCGAGAACACCACGATTAACTCTCATGCTAAAAAACTACTCAAAGTATAACAATTACAGTCAGATTTACCACCCATCTTTGAGCAACATGATACTGAAACTGTCGACTCCATTGAGATTGATGGCCCCAGTCGTCATACATTTATCGGTTCCAAATTATCAGCCGAAGAGAAAGAAACAATGATTCAGCTCCTCAAAAAGAACGTCGATATCTTCGCACGGTCTTTTCAAGAAATGTTGGGAATCGACCCAACTGTCGCATGCCACAAGCTCAACCTCCTGCCGGATACCAAAGCAGTCGTACAAAAATGCTAGAATTTTGCTCTACAGCTTCGTGAGGCGGTCAATGAAGAGATTGACAAACTCCTTCGTGTTGGCTTCATTCGGGAAGCCAAGTATCCAAAATGGGTTTCTAATATTGTGGTCGTCCCGAAGAAAAATGAGAAAATAAGAGTCTGTGTCGACTTTACAGAACCAAACAAGTTTACACCAAAGGATAATTTTCTTCTCCCATTGATACCACAACTCCTCGACTCAGTTGCAGGCCACGAGCTTCCTTCTATGATGGATGCAGCCTCAGGTTACAACCAAGTTCCTCTCGCAATAGAAGATCAAGAAAAAACTAATTTCGTCACCGAAAGAGGCTTGTACTGCTACACAGTCATGCCATTTGGTTTGAAGAACGCCAGGGAAACCTACCAGAGACTTGTTACTAGAATGTTCAAAGACCATTTGGGAAAAATCATGGAAGTCTACATCGACGACATGATATGCAAAAGCTTAAAACGCGAAGATCATTTCAATAATCTCTAAACCATCTTCGACATTCTTCGAAATTACAAAATGAAACTCAACCCCGAAAAATGCCAATTTAGAGTCGCAGCCGGCAAATTTCTAGGACATTTGGTCAGCAAAAGAGGTATCGAAATAGATCCCGCACAAATCAAAGCACTCATGGCAATGCCGTCACCTCGAACAATAAAAGATGTTCAAAAGTTTGCTGGAAAAATTGCCGCCATCCACAGATTCATTTCAAAATCTTCTGATCGATGTAAACTACTTTATCTCCTTCTTCGTGGTAATCCCACCTTACATTCCAACAAGAAGCCAAATGAAATTACATGGACCTCAGACTGTGAGCTAGCCTTTCAAGATCTTAAACGGTACCTGGGAAGACCTCCAATCATGGGCACACCAGTTGACGGCGAAATACTTACTATGTATCTGTCTACCACAGAAGAATCTATCAGTTCCGTTCTCATTCGGGAAGACAATTACATCGAGAAACCAATTTACTTCATTAGCAAAACTCTCGTATAAGCTGAACGTAATTATACATCAATGGAAAAATAACTACTTGCATTGGTCTACAGTTCACTGAAACTACTTCCTTATTTTTAGGATCACCCTATAAAGATAATCACAAAGTACCCTCTAAAACTTGTCCTCTCAAAAAAGGAAAAATCTCGACGAGTTCAGCAATGGTCCATTTTTCTCGGAGAGTACGAGATATCCTTCGAACCTCAGATTTCTTGTAAAGGACAGGCAGTCGTTGACTTTTTAGCTGACTTTCCTGTCGAAGACCCCAAATAGGAAGAACTTGAAGAAGCACTTACAAATGACGCAATTGCAGAACCAGATATCTGGTCAAGAAGCACAGGATGGAGACTCTTCACAGATAGATCGGCAGGTCCACGAGGATACGGGATTGGAATAGTCCTCGTTACACCATCTAATCATCGAATCGAGAAAGCAATTAAACTCAAGTTTTATGCCACTAGCAACGAAGCCGAATACGAAGCTATCCTTCATAGATTAGACCTCGCAATCATACTTGGGGCGACAGACATAGCGGTCTATGTCGACTCATTTCTTATCGCCAATCATTACAATAAAACCTTCAAAACCTCGGGCAAATTGGTTAGTTATGCAGCTCTAGTCGAAGAAAAAATACTCATGTTCCAATCCTCATCAATCTCCTACCTCCCTAGGGAAAAAAATAGACATGCAGACGCCTTGGCATACATCGCCGCTATACTCGAAGGCAGTGAAAGTAGACAGCTCAAAATTCAAGTTCTTGAACACTCAAGCCTCGACATTACAAATACTATGCAAATTACTGCTACTGAAGATGAAGACAAATATGACTGGAGAAATCCGTTTCTCGAATTCCTCAATTCCAACATTTTCCCAAATAATAAAGAGGAAGCTCGATCACTACTGGCCAGATGTACACGGTTCACAGTTCAAGATAAATTACTATACCGAATAACAGGAGGCGGACCCCTCATCGAACGTATTTCTCAGCAGGAAGCCAAGATCAAGATCAGAGAATTACATGAAGGGATATGCGGAGCACACATATCTGGTCATTCTTTAGCACAGCGAGCATTTACTCAAGGACTATACTGGCCGAAGATGCGACAAGATTGTAAAGATTTCATCCGCAAGTTCTACAAATGCCAAATACATGCACAAGACATCAAAAGCCCCGCACTCGACTTTCATATCAGCATTGTCCTCTGGCCATTCAAAAGGTGGGGCATCGACATAATTGGTCTGTTTTACCCAGCATCAGGAAATTGCAAGTTCGTCCTCGTCACTACGGACTATTTCACCAAATGGGTCGAAGCAGTTCCCCTTTGCCACACCGATAAAAATACAGTAATCAAGTTCATCTGGGAAAACATCATTACTAGGTTCGGTTGTCCACAAATGATAAGATCAGACAACGGAAAATAGTTCATCAGCAACAAAGTTCTATTGTTCCTCCAGAAGTACAAAATACAGCTCTCTACATTGACACCCTACTACCCTCAAGGAAATGGTCAAGTAGAAGCCATCAATAAAAGTATCAAATCCGGGTTACGCAAACGATTAGACGAGAAAAAAGGAAGATGGGTCGATAAATTACTCAGTGTCCTCTGGGCTTACAAAACTACTCCACGGACCTCCACTGGCTGCACTCCCTTTATGATGGCCTTTGGTACTAAAGCTGCCATACCCTCTGAATTGGACTTACCACGCAGTCGAAAGAAGGTTACAGATGAAGAAAATGAGTTAGGATTACTTTGCAACCTTAATTGGATTGAAGAAACTCGAAATCAAGCAATCGTAAACTTGGGGCGATACCACGATAAACTCAGAAAATCGTACAACAAAAAGTTCGCAAGCGATAATTCGACATAGGTGATCTCGTCCTTCGTCGAATACAAGATAATACTCGACCCAAGAATTCAGGAAAATTATCACAAAATTGGGAAGGGCTCTACCTCATCAGCGACAAAACGGAGTGTGGAACTTACTGGCTAATGACAGAGGATGAATTTCAGCTTGAATATCCCTGGAATACAGCACATCTCAAATTGTTCTATCGATAAGTAATGTACCTCTTCGACTACTATTAATAAAGGCTCATTCTTTACATCTTTCTCTACAGTCACATCTTACAGAAACGATTCTCCTTCTTTACTATCACGCAGTATCAATGCCTACTTTTTACGTACGCATCAACACTACGACACTATATTTCTACAAACCACATCTTTAAGATTAGTTTTTTCAAATCCAGGTATCCCATCGAGGAGCAAGACCTGGTATTCATTTAGCATTGACTACACTTTAAATAGCATGGGTCTGGGCTAAAACTCTTACTACATTTCTACAAACCACATCTTTAAGATTGGTTTTTTCAAATCCAGGTATCCCATCGAGGAGTAACACCTGGTATTCATTTAGTATTGACCACACTTTAAATAGTATGGGTCTGGGCTAAAACTCTTACTACATTTCTTCAAACCACATCTTCAAGATTGGTTTTTTCATATCCAGGTATCCCATCGAGGAGCAACACCTGGTATTCATTTAGCATTGACCACACTTTCAACAGTGTGGATCCAGGCTAAACTCTTACTACATTTCTACACACCACATCTTTAAAATTGGTTTTTTCAAATCCAGGTATCCCATTGAGGAGTAACACATGGTATTCATTTAGCATTGACCACACTTTAAACAGTATGGGTCTTGGCTAAAACTCTTACAACATTTCTACAAACCATATCTTTAAGATTGGTTTTTTCAAATCCAGCTATCCCATCGAGGAGTAACACCTGGTATTCATTTAGCATTGACCACACTTTCAACAGTGTGGATCCGGGCTAAACTCTTACTACATTTCTACAAACCACATCTTTATGATTGGTTTTTTCAAATCCAGGTATCCCATCGAGGAGCAACACCTAGTATTAATTTAGCATTGACCACACTTTAAACAGTATGGGCCTGGGCTAAAACTCTTACTATATTTCTACAAACCACATCTTTAAGATTGGTTTTTTTAAATCCAGGTATCCCATCGAGGAACAACACCTGGTATTCATTTAGCATTGACACACTTTCAATAGTATGGATCGGGGCTAAACTCTTACTACATTTTTACAAACCACATCTTTATGATTGGTTTTTTCAAATCCAGGTATCCCATCGAGGAGCAACACCTGGTATTTACTTAACATTGACCACACTTTAAACAGTATGGATCCGGGTTAAACTCTTACTACATTTCTACAAACCACATCTTTATGATTAGTTTTTCCAAATCCAAGTATCCAATCGAGAAGAAACACCTGGTCCTCGTTCTTATTTACATCAACAACTACCTTTTCGATACACAAGTTCTATATTTGATTCACTATCATCTATTAGCAATTTTTATGCAAAAACTACTTACTTCGATAAAAATTCTACTGTTAACCAAAATGTATCGGCTCCACTGGCCATTTTTACAAACTTTATCAAATAAAATATTGTCTTAGCCCCACTGGCCATTTGTTACAAATTCCACTTCAATGTAGAGACGCTTACTCAATGGGTAAATTAGTACCATTTCCTTTGACTCTGGTGCTATCTGCCAAATCAAATAACACTTCAGCTTTGACACCAGAAGGAACAGTTAACACGGGTTCCTCGACCACCTCACACTCCTTTTCAACATTAGGAGATCCCCCCAATGATTCATCCTCTGAATCCACAAAGTGCAGCAAATTCTCCTTAACGATATTCTTGTAATATTTTTTCCTAAGATTCTCATCCTCGTAGTCTCCATCTAACTGTTTCCTCAAATTCACAAACTTTCCTAAATACTCTTGCCAAAGATTTTCTAGAGCATTATTGCGCTCCTCGTTTGCCGCCTCGATTGCCAACTCCCTAGCTGTCTCAGAAGCTTCCTTTAACTTTGCGATCTCCTCATCTTTCTCCTTCCTCACCACGGCAATTGCAGCTTTCTTTGACTTATCATCATCCACCTTATACCTATTAAGCGTCGAATTCAGTTTATCTATCTCTTTTTATCAATATCTCTTTTTCCTCCGTGAATTCCTTTTCGAGGATCTGGTACCCCTTCAATTGATTCGCGATATCCCCGACACTCATAATACGCAGCCTCGCTTTAGCAACAATTTCCTTAATCTGCAAATTTTTTATAAATGAGGTATTCACATTGGGAACTAAATTCATTAACCTCGGTAAACAAGATAAATTCCTCACCTTCTTCAAACTCGATTGACCCTCGCCGAAGAAACTCATTAAGCTATCCAAATTGACCATGCAGTCATCCAAACGATCTCCCAACAATGCTGAGCCTACAACAGCTGAATCCAAATTTGTCGCAATCTCTACTTCAGATTGAACAACATAATTTGGGTCGGAGTCATCCATACTTTTCTTCTTCGATACATTTCCTGCTTTCTTCAAAGTACCACTTACCGACCCAAGGGGAGGCTTATCCACAGAACTTCGAGTTACAAGTTTGCTCCCATCAACAGTGCCATTCTTTTGAGAAAGTTGCTTTGGATCTTGTAAATCATCCACTGCGTCGCTAGGAGAAGCCCTCTTCTTCGACACCTTCCGCGAAGGAACATTGCACAGAGCCTCTATCTCACTATTTGTATCAGTCGTATATCCCGCCAACGACTGATTCTCCAATGGAAAACCAATATCGGCACTTCTCTTATTCTGGCCAGACATCCTACCGTCAATAAGAGACACTACTGATCTTGTTGTTCTTAATTTCTTTAAACCAGCCTCCTCGAACAAAGCAGACAAACCCTCTTGGTCAGCTGCCAACTTGTCGATCCTCCCAATATATCCTTTCCTGAGGTTGTATAGCCGCTCGTTAACCCTCGAGTTCCTATCAACTTCTTTCAGAGCTGAAACAAAGGAAATTAGAAAGTCACACAACAGTTAACCAAATTCTCAAGAGTACATATCAACAACTATTTACCTAGATTAAAAGCTTTCCTTTTCAAAGACTCCCCAGGAACATTAACATCGAACTCATAGTTCCCTGTTACTAAAAGACGCTCATCACAGTACTTCCCACCAGTCGATACCATCTCATAAAATATAGGTCTCTTAGCGAACCTCGCTAGATATCTATACCCTACTTTAGCTGAATTTACTCTCAGCATATAGTATACGCAAATGTCATCGACAGTTATCAAAACTTCCCCTCTATTCTGCAGTTGGCCATTCAGAGCCCCATATACTCGAAACAAGTCGTATACATTCGGGTTGAATTGCCCAGGAGCCACATCAAAGAAATTTAACTACTTCTTTTGATCAGCCCGCAGAGGCAACTTCAAACCTTTTCTTATTTGTTCTCGATGTACCAAAATCTTACCTAGAGGAACATTTTGGTCATCCATTTCATGTGCATACTCTTCCAGCCTTACATCTTTAGGAATACCAAATTTTCTTTTAAACTTAAGAATTTCAGACGTTTCTTTGCCCATCCCAAAACTAGCATGTCTACTATCACACACATCACCTTGACCATCGCCATCGCCATCACCATCTCGACCACTAGATTGGGGCGATTGCTCGACATCAGTCTCGGTAATTTCGTCATCAGATACTTCGACATGACCGGATCTAGTACCTGCCTGCCTAACATTACCAACTCCCCCTGCGCGATATTCCTTACCTAACCTCAGCACATACGTGATTACATCCACTCGCAAAGGAATAACGTGAACAATATTTTCAGTTATTTAGTTCTCAGGATTGAAAATTGGTTCTGCCATTTTTTATGAACCTGAAAATTAGATCCGAGTTTTTTCTTAACAAATCAGTTTATAACATGATATATATCACATACGTTCTATTATTTCATTTAGAAGATTCATTCCGATCATTTAATTTACTTATAATATCTTTCTCAGTCTAGTGTTGTCGAGTAATTCTCCAATAATTTCTTTCTTACTTACAGCTGACATATCTCGAACTTAAATATCAATTATTAGTTCACAAGTTGCAAGAGTTGTTTGAAGTTCTCGACCATCGAGAACCTTTTTTATCTAACTTCATTATCGGTAACTAATTATGTTCATTTGCAGTAACCCATCTTCTCGAAGGAAATAACAGTTATGATTTTCCTGCCAAAATCGATAACAACCTAACCGTTTCAAAATTAATTTTCGACTCCAAACACCAAAATCATGGCCATATAACCCAACGGAACTGAATGACAAACTCCATACACATTACCGGCGACGACAGTCCACATAAATGGCAGTAATGCACCAAACAAACTCCTTCTTCCAATTTTTTAACCATATCAACAACTATTTTTAAATATTTTTATTTCCTATATTCTAACAGTCTTCTTTCCAATTCATCAGACATTCACCTAGTCTACAACGAGTTTACAAAATAGATAAAATCAATCAAAACACATAAACAATCACTTACCGTGCAACCTCGCTACTTCTACGTTCCTCTCCTTGGCAAGTTTTGCCCTTTCAATCAACAAGCTTATCTCCTCCCTCCCAATTGTAGAAAGAAAGTCAAATAAATGATTGGACAGTTTGCAGAGGTGAAGAAAAATTGGCAAAAGTTCAAAATATGAATAGTCGGCCACTGTAGGGATACTTATAGACCCCAGGTGTCCGTTACGTATAAGTATATCCGACGGTTCGCAATCCCTAACTTTTCGTCTTCACCTATCCTTCTCGACTTTCTCAAATTCTTTTTTTCTCGACAAAAGTAAAACCTACACCTACATTTCCACAAAATAATACATTCAACTAAAAATAATTCGACAACAACAAAAACCTATGTTTCACACATCATTAAACTTCCTCAATAATCATTCGAGAAACAGTATACATTCATGTATACCTGGATACTATTACAAAATTTTCCTTACAGGGTCCTTCCTTCCTTTACCAATGCCTTCGCACGCTGAACAATTATCGCTTCCCGACCAAGAACATACACCATAGATTGAAGACTGCAATGAAAAAGAAAATCCTTTCTCCAAAAAGAAGCTTCAGATTCGTCCATCCCTCTGTAGTTCACCTCATGTGGAGGCAACACTAGAGCACACAGGTCCAAATAGCCGTAATAGCGCATTAACAAGGCACAATACATCTCTTCATTACGCCGAGAAACAATCTATCGCAGAGTCTGACTCCTGGTCTTCGCAATTCTTCCCCGCTTATTTACACCTACAACGTTGGTATTTATAGTCTCTCAACATTTAATGCTACAATCAAATGATTGAAACTAGAAATCTTAGTCACATCACTCATGACACCAAATAGTGGGGCCCCCAACTCCAACCAATCTTATTCGAAACAACCTTCTATCATACTTCGAATCCAAATCAACATGAAAAATATCTCGAACAATTTATTTTTATTCATTAACTTCTCAAGTACAGTTTACATTCGACATAACTCTTGTTCGACATCTAACAAATACAGTTACATTTTTATTACACAGTTCGATGCAGTTCTTCAAGTCTTTCATTCGACAGACCTAGAATAGTTCTGGGAGCTTGAAACTTTTCCTGCCTGCGACAATGCTGATCTTCCAGAAATAAGCTCAGACACACTGCCCCGATCTTTTATCTGATGAAAGAGCCACGTCCTTCAAGTAACTCAATGAATCTCAAGTCACTGAAGGTTGAAGTCAGAAGATACCTTCTGACAACAGCATTGATACTCGCCTGATACCTGCCTTAAAGGACTACCTACTTGACCAGCAAACACTGCTATGGCACCGTTTCCTAAACAACAAGATCCAACAGCAACACCTACAATAACGACATTATAACCCAATCCATCACTACTTAACCACACACAAACCAAAATCTCTTCACTCCGATACCCCAAACCCCCAGAATAACGTACGTTACCATCCATGATTCACACTCCGACCTCCTCACAGCAAAACAACAACACGTGGCATTTAAATTAAAATGAAATAACCCACTCCCTATGTATATAGACTAGCATTTATTGATACATTTATTGCACCTCGAGAACACCATGTCCAAGTTCAACGCATCTGACATCGGAAGATACAAAGCAACCATTCTTCGAACTTCGACAACTTTTCATTTTCTGCATATTATTCTCGACAAAAACACAAGTGCTTCTGTCAAGAATGGGGCGATTGTAATACCATATTTCCCAAAATCGACAACTACAAGCCTGAAGATCTTAGTCGAGGGTCCATTACAGACGAACTACAAGCATCAAACACTGATCTCGAACACAAGTTTGAAGAAGTTAGTCGAAGATATCATAAACACTTCAGATGGAACAATGGTAGCAAACATTCTTCTCGATCAAGACCTATCAAAGGCCACTGCAACTTCATAGTTATCGAAGTTAATGTAGCAGTTCAAAGGTCGAACTTCATGCAACTTCACAGTTCTCAAACTTCAAATCTTGAAGATATCTGATCAACAACCGTTACGCTCAATCAGCCGGTCGTTGTGGAAAGTCCGCGAGGATCTCCAACTGATTACAAAATTCGGAAATGGGTTGACTTTGTAACTGCCTGTATCCACTATAAATACAGGCAGGACCCTTTAAAAATGGGATCGGACTCCCAACACTCAGAAACAACAACCTACACTTACTCCAAGCCTCGCTCTTTCCTTTACTCACTAACCAAAAATTGTAATAGCTAGCATAATATTGGATTTTCTCCCAAAACCCTCTACGAGGTCGTGGTTTTGCTCAGGTTAGTCTGAGTTTTCCACATAAAATTTAGTATTATAGCTACCAATTATTCCTCTTTCTCTAAAAGTATTGGCGAATATTCTCCGTCCAGAAAATCCGCCATTACAAATCTATATTTTCAATGTCTAGATGTGCAAGGAACAATGAACTTTTGGTCGAACGTCACTTATTTTACGAATGCATATGGTGAAAAAGTAAAGAAACTAATAATATCTATAAAAAAATGAAAGGTTAGCCAAATTCAAATCAAATTATAAATTTATGTTATTTCAAAATGTTTAATAATATGTTTATATCTATTTTTCAAATATTTAGGGGTGTTTTACTAAAAGTAAAGCTAAGAGGTGCTATTGTAAACCGCATACCCATCTTTAGTAGAAAAAAATGGGTCAAACTATTGTCACAGTGACTTCGACGACCGTACAATAATATTTAGGTAAATCAAGTATATAATTTTAATTACAAAAAATACACTTTAAATGAACCTAACATTTTTCTTCTCTTCAGGTACTTTCGAATTATCATCAACTGCTGCAACAAGGGTGTATTTCAATGATGACTATTAGAACATCTACAAAATTGAGTTGACTTTATGATCAGATGTCGAACCGTTGTTTAATTCGATTAGTTTTAATGAAATTTGTCGTACTATTAAATTTGCACTCTTTAACAAAATAAATGTTAGAGTTTCACTAAGTTATGTATTGTGGTTTTTGTATTATTTTTCAAAATGTTTACAATAATAAAGCTTTATTTTATTTAAATTTGGATCGCCTAAGGATTAAGGATTTGGCTTATCTCGCCAATATGAGGCACAAAAAGTTGTAGCCCTAAACAAATAAAATAAACTTTAATTCGATGTCTTTGGCAAGTTCGTATAAGCCTATTTCAATTGAACTAATATACTATCTACTCTCTAGGGTCGTTGACAACTAAAGGAGATCAAAGTATTGGCTAGGGACCATGACTTAAGAATTTTCCTGTATCGAGTCTTCACCTATGAGTGCCATAAATCATTGCTTACATTGGTAACATATAAGTTGGTGAACGATAATGGTATATGTGGGTTTGGGATTACGGCATTTCTATTAAAACCTTAGTGTTGAAATTAGCAAAAACTGAAATGCATTAGCCAAATACATTCTCAAGTACATTTAAATTTCACAACAATTTTTTTAATGAAAATAATTTATTGATTAGTTTTTTTATTTGATACATAATGTTCTCAGACTTATGAAGATCATATTTCATATATGCTGGCAAAATCACAACTCATGGGTTATTTAAAGTTCTCAAAAGCTACTTAAGTTTCTTCGCCAATATTTTGAAAAAGAAAATGGTAGAATCAAAGGGGGAATTAGTGGACAATTCAAAGAACTCTAAGCGCATGATCAATAGACGGTGTAGCCATATATATGGATAGACTATTAGGAGTCGATTGAGGGCAAAGGGAAGGCTTAAGAAATTGTAAGAAGAATTGCACGATAAAGACATGTGCAGTTTTGTACAACAGATTTTCATTTCTAACATTTTATTTATTCCTTGCTTTAGTTTTCCTTTTTATGGTTTGTTTCATGTTTATGTGGCTCTTTTAGCTTATCTTTGATAGTGTACTTTTGTACTTGATTTTGTGGGATGAAGCTACCAATCACAATAAGAACATGCAAAAATTGATAAATTAGCTTATTTATCATTTAAATAAAAATAAGTTGTAAAGAAAATGGTAATAATCATGTGTTGGACCATAACCCATTATGAACTTAACCAGCCGTGCGAAACACGGGCTCATAACCTAGTTATCTATAACAAAGAATGTTATTTTTGTCTTTAAAATATTAAACTCTTTATTTTTGTCTTTAAAATATTCAACTCTTTAGCACTAACGGACCGGATCGGTTTGGGTTAGGATCATGGCTATTAACGGATTGAATACGGTTTTGAATCCTATAATCCTAATGGACTTAGGATCGGGTCGGGTTTTAGGATTTTCAAAACAGACCGGACTAGGATCGACTGAGATCCTAGTCCAACCCGGTCCATTGACAGCCCTAATAGAGTCATAGACTAACCATAGTTTCGCGGCAGGAAAATATATGATATCAATATTACCAATCCATAACACCAACTTGTTTCATGCTTGTTATTATGCCAAAAAAAGGCGCGATATCATTGAACATCCAGATTAGGGTTCAAATAAATGCTCATTTATCTTCAACCCATTTCAATCTTCTCGGACAATAAGATAGCTTATCAATGCTCCGTTACAACATTTGCTATCAACCATTTAGATGTTTCAGCCTGGTTCGATCTAGTAAATATCTTACACGTACAGTTTGCCATTTCAAATGGGAAAAAAGATACAACAATTTAGTAAATTTTTAAGCAAAATAAAGCGCTATCAAGTAAAGAACGCTGAGCGAATTTGATATTTAATCTAGGAAAAACATAATTCATTTGATAAAATACGAATAAACCGCCACAAAGGGCTACAATTAAAGGGGAAGGATTCGAGGACCCTAAGGGAATTGACCCTAATGAGACCCTAAAGCAGAGCCACACATCCAAATGAGATGAGTGGATGAGAAAAATCTGGCTTTTCTATATTAGAGAATTAGGTAGATATTAGAGAATTAGGTAAATATTAGAGAATGAGGTGGTTCTCTCATGTGAGGTGGCTTGTTTGAATTTTTAATACACATTCCCCAAAATGTTGAGCCCATCCCTCTGTCTAACGAACTCTCTCTCTCTCTCACTATCTGATCTGTGTGTGTTTCTCTCTCTCTCCTAAAAAATATCATGATTCAACAGAAGAGTGAACAGAGAGATTACAGTGAGAGAGAGAGCACGATAACTGTAGCAGTTCCGAATCTTATTAAGGATGAGAGTGAGAATTTTGGGGGTGGAAGCAATTTGTGGGTGGAAGGAGTTACGAATTGTAGTTGAAATAGGTGGGATTTGCGGTGATGATACCCTAGCAACTTGGAGCAACCATCTTGGTAATTGTATTTCCCTTGTTTCTGCTAAGGGTTTGTTTCCCCGTTATATTTCTTTGTTGGAGTGATTTACTATTTTTTGGATTTGTCTACTTTCGTTTATATGAAATTGTTTGGAGGAGTAATTTATTACTTATTTTTTGCGGGTTCCCCTTTGTGTTTCAGATCTTGAAACTGGAAATAACTGCTTCTCTCAGTCCCCAGCAGAATAACTAGCAAGGTGAGTAATTGTATCCCCTGTATTGTCCTAAGCTACTTTCCTGCAGTGAGATGAGTATCTGAATTTTGATGGCCTCAAGAAATACATAACCCATTGTGAAGCCCCTGTGTTAGGCCAACGTGTGAGATTGTTATTGTCGTGGACCAGGGCAATCGATAATTCGTAGAAGACCTTATTGTCTGAGACTGCGATGATCGACATACATTGTCGATCATCTGTACCCTCGACATTTATGGCATGTTCTAATTTTGCCTTATGTTTTTAGTTTGGGGTTTGTTGTGATGTGTTAAGTTATCTTCTTCTTTTAGAACCTTCAGAATGGCAATGGGGTTTAGATGTATCGCATGGATGCATAAATTACTTATGGGGTGTTTTTGCATGGACGATACAGAGAGGCAGGATGATGTCCACATTCCAGTTTCTCCACTTGGCGAAGAGAGAGATGAGATTATGGAACAAGTGGAGGAAGAAGAAAGTGTGCAAGCTAAAATTGAGTTCGAATTAGAATTCGGTCATCTAGAAACTGAGTATTGGGAAAAAAAGGGAGTTGGAATGTATGAATGCAGCGAACGATTCTTCTGATGACTCTTCAGACAGTTGGCAGAGGTATCGATATAGTTGAGAAAAATGTGATTGCAATTAGATGTGAAAGTTAGGGTGTCTTGGGGGTAGAACATTTAGGTCTTATAGGAAGGGGGTAGTGTTTAATTTTGCTTAGCGTAATATGTATTTTCTAATCTAACATTTTGACTACATAATGTAACCGTTTGAGTTATTATTGTATTTTATTTCTCCTTGTTTCAATCTAAATGTTCTGTAATTATGAATGACTTTATCGATGAACGTGCCAGTGTAACCAACATACAATAGATGACTCTATTGATAAAAATTTGACAAAAGGCATTGGTGAAGAGTCACTAGAAAGGGCTGAAGAGGAATGTACAAGAGGTGTTCCATTCAATTATGCAGAATGTTCAACATATCCTTTGTTTGCGGACCTCCCGTACGAGGGCCAACATTTTGACATTGTTGAGGATGCACGTGTTTACTATGAACAATATGGAAGATGTCAAGGATTCTCCATGAAAAAGTGTAATTCTACAAAGAGAAACAGATAAGAGGAAGTAGCTAGAGTAAAATTATGTTGTTCGAATAGTAGATTTTCGAAGAAAAATATAGGGATACATCCAGAGACTAGTGAAAGAGACGGAAGCAGACGATCATTTGATAAATGCGGGTGTAAAGCAACGTTAAATATCAATTGGAATGAGAAACTCTGTAAATACATTGTGACAAGTTTTTTGGATTTCCATAACCATAAACTTGTGTTTCCCCGCAATCATCATCGTATGAAGGTGAACCAGTTTTTCCCTGAAACAGCCAAAAACCTTATAGAGACCTTTGAGCTCCACAACATTTCAGTCAGCAAGGTACCGACTTTGTTTCCAGACAAAACCTTTAGCAAATGAAACTACTACAACCACAAGGAAAAAGTAAACAAGGAAAGGCTAGCAAGAGGTGACGCACAAACGACATTATAATTGTTTAGGAAAAAAAATTTTGAAGATCCAATGTTCTATTTTGATATTGAATTAGATGAAGAAGACAGAGTGCTTTTTTTTTGGATTGATGGATGGTCAAGGTGTGCATACGAGACTTTCGGGGATATGGTGACCTTTGATACTACGTATCGAACGAATGTGTATAAGATGCCCTTTGCCGGAATCAACAACCACTACCAAGCGATACAATACGGATGTGCTCTACTAAGGAATGAACAAGAATCAACATTTGTATGGTTATTTCATACGTGGTTGAAGGCAATGAACAACAAACACCCTACTTCACTTATCACTGATCAGGATGCAGCTATGAGAGTTGTGGTACCAAAGGTAAGTATGAATAGGTTAACGTGTTGTCCAGCACATAGTGTCGTCTACCATTGGGTGTCGACAATATGTTGTCGACTTATTATGTTCCCGAAATATATATCGTCGGTGTTGGGCATGGTATATTGTCGATTGCCATTGGGTGTCGACAATATATTGTCGAAGTACTATGTCCCCGAAAATATATATCGCCGGTGTTGTGCACGCTATATTGTCGTAAACAATGTGTAATGGACAATATATTACAGGGCATCCCCTATTTAGTTCGTGTCTACTCAGTTATAAAATTATTTATTTACAGATTTTCCCAAACACCATTCATCGCCTTTGCCTATGGCACATCACATACAAATTCCCAGAGAAAATAGGCCATGTTTATTCGGGTCCCATCTTCGTTTAAGCAAGAGATTGATTCACTAATGCACGACACTTATGATTTTGGGGATTTTGATGCAAGGTGGATGAAACTAATGAAGAAAAATAAGTTGGATGATAACAATTAGATGCAAGGGATCTTTAATATAAGAGAGATATGGATACCATTATGGAGTAGATCAACCTTCTTTGCAGGCATGAGTACTACAGGGTGTAGTGAGTAAACTAATAGCTTCTTCAATGGTTGGTTACTTCCAACAACTGGGTTGTACAGTTTTGTGACTAAGTATGTCACTGCCCTGTTGAAGGCATATGAATGGGAGACGGAAAAAGACTTCGTGTCTGAGCACAAATATCGTCAAGTAGCTCCTCATCAAGCCCTTTTGAAAGATGTTGTAAAGATATATACAAGAGCAATGTTCCATAAACTTGAGGAGCAATTTGAACAAGTAGTTCGCTTCATTGCATTAGAAATATTAGTAGAAGGTAACCTACGTGTACCTTTTGTCAAAACGCATAGTGGTCATCCAAAGTCGTTCGAGCTCCATATAGACTTAGAGAAGCGAACAGGTCATTGTGGATGCAAGTTGTTTGAGTTCGTTGGAATCCTATGCCGGCACCTCCTCAAAGTTTTCTCAAAAATATGACATTCTTAAAATTCCATAGGCTTTCATTATGGGAAGGTGGAGAATAGATCCAAACAAATTCTCTCGGTCGTATAATGAGAGCCACTTGTCGGTAGAGAACTTACGACAACCGTTGTGCCATAGCCACTTATTACTTCGGGCATCATTACTATTTGATAAGGCTTCTAATAGTATTGAAAAGTTTGAATTCACGGTTTCGAAGCTAGATGAGATTGAGTCTTACCTTGACCATTACGATGTCTATGATAGTCTTGGAAACATCAGAACCAGCCATGAAAAATCCTTTTGTGGAATCTATGATGTTAGCAACTTCTATTTTGGACCCTCTTGTGGTTCAAATAAAGGGCTGAGCCAAATTAGATCACAAGAAAAGAGGGATGTGAAAGGGGGGGGATGGAGGAAGCTGCTGAGAAGAAGAAGAGAACATGCACAAGATGTGGAGTATTTGGAAACCACGACAAATGGACCTGCCCACTTCTTAAAATGAAGGTACTCAAAACAAGTAAGTATAACTTCCATACTATGCATAACCCCCCACATTCTGCTTGATTAATCTATAACCGTTTCTAGCCTAAATTGTGGCAATCTCCATGTAGGGGGGACGCATGAGCAACAAGTTGAACTATTGCAAGAAAACCACGACAACAGTAACATCTAGGGGAAGAAAAATCCAACCATGCATGAGCAACAAGTTGATTTCTTTTTTGCTTTAATATCAATGTATTTCATAAGTGTCATGTCCTAAACTAAGTCACCATCCAGTGATTCCACTCATCTCAGTTTATGCATTGTGATTGTTTCGTACTATGACTTGGAATCCCTCCATTGTAATAATATTACTGAATTGCACTTTTGATAATAATTTATCTAATGATTGATTTGGCTGACCATGTCCTGTGCCTAGGTATTGTCGAGTCTTGTACAGACTGTAGAAATTGTCGTTTGCGTAAACTAAACGCAATCCTAAAAAAATCAAGGTTGTTGGATACCTAGTTGATCGATAATACAAAATAGACAATGGGAGTTCAGACTATGCCATAGGTGGACAACTTGAGCAATAAGCAATTCATACCAAACTAACTATTTATTAATCAGGAGTTCTCATTAATCAGTCTACCACAAAAGAGGATTGTAATAGAACAACTTCATGCAGCAGTCACCAAAAGGGGATTGTAATCATACGAACCAAGTATATTCCTATTAATCAGTCTCCCAAAAGTATTACAATATAAACAACTACATACAACAGAGATTTCAGACTAACCAAATTGGCCGCCATCAATTAGTGTTATAACAAAAAAACGTTTTAGTAGTGGCTACCCCCCCAAAAAATAAATGAAAACCTAAATGTACTATATACTTTCCCTCTTGCTTACTAGATGAGTAAGTGTGTATCCCCCCAAAAAATGTACTAAATATCGCCCAAAAAAAATAAAAAAAATAATGCACTTTCCCCCCTTGCTTACTTGATGAGGTTGTTCAATTTATAACCCTTAACGTTGTTATCTTTGAGCAAAGCCTTGAATAGCTTATTTGTTGCACCAAATAATTTTTGTACCATGTCCCTTTGGAAATCACCATAAAGGCCCAAATCTACATGAGCAAGCCAGAGAGTTGAAACTGGAGGCATTGGTGTTTCGTACCTTGTAAACAATCTAACATATTAGTTGTCTGAACCCAATCCAACCCACCAAAACTTAGTAGTATCCCCAACCAGGTTTTTAAATCTTCTCATTCGATATGTAGTTGTTTTTCCTAAGCCGAAATAGAGGTAAGAATGTGTATATCTCATGATTGCTGACAAAGACCACAACCTTCTCATAACATGTAGCAAGCATATTTCCCATGTACCTATATTCCACATGTTGACCACCATATGAACAAGCATGATACAACTGGTCGTACGCCTTCTCAACTTGAGAACTGAAATGGGCATCCAAAGACTGACTCAAAACAGTCTTCCAAAATGCTGGATCTTTGGTCATCAAAGACTCTAACGAATTCACTACCTTCTTAAATTGGTTTTGACTTTGATATTTAATTATTGTTGGTACCCTAAAAGAAAAATTCTCATCTTGCCCTTGGATACCACGCACATCTAGATGATACTTCACATACAATTAGAATAGTGTCTCATTTATCTTCTTCTTCTTCAGTACAATATTCACCCTCCTAACCTCCATCAGGTTGTCTTGATTTCCACCCGTTACTATAAAATCGTTTTGATAGTCACCTTTGGGCCCTTGTTGTACTATAGTGTAGAATCTATCGTACTGATCAAATAATTCAATAAATGTTTGATTGTCCTTCTCTGCCAACTGTTTGCTGTAAAATTCTATCTTCATTGCTTGACGCCAAGCCTCCTTCACAACAATGAATGGTAGTTAGTGAAAATGCATGGGGGCAGAAACAGTAATGTCTTGTGAACGTTCTTTTTTTTCAAAGGGGCATACCCATTCATAGTGCTCGACTTCAAGGGTCTTCTTCATCTTTTCAACAATGATGAGTTGGCTACGCTACAATCACGATATGCCAGCCAACAATGGATTTGCTATCCATTGAAGTATAACATTTAAAAACAAATCCTTAAGGTTGGTATCTTACTAGTGTTTCCATTTTCTTATCATGTATCGCAGTGTCAGACTTGTACTTAGCTGTCCACCAATGATTTGATGCAATTTTCTGTGTAAAGCATTAAAAGACCTAAACAATGGAGTATTTGGTTGTAGCATCCAGAACAAAATTAAGAATGAAGACGGTGGTTATAACATCTTAAGTCGATCAGTGCATCAACCGACATTAAAAATGTCGACGAAGGCAGAGTGGTCGATAACAAAATTACCGTAGAATACATTGATCGAAAAATTGGTAAATTGTTCTGAACAATAAATATAGACCTATAGCATATCCATCAAACTAATATTGATAGAGAGAGAACATTCTTAAAATGCAAAAATAGTTTTAATAAAAGTACCAAAAATAGTTTTAAACCCTTAAAACACAAACGGATAAATACTTTGGAGTTTGCCACATTCCACGAATATGTCTCTACTTGACAGTTAACTCATCAATCTTTTTCGACAAATCACGGGAAGGCACTGCTTCTCCTTTTGGAATCACAGCAAGCTGCCCAAATGCAACCAGTACATTGCTATCAAATAGGATTTCCATAGAACCTTATATTATGCAATGAATTGGGAAATGATAGGTTTAAACACTCACAGAGACAGGTGTTGGGTGTTATCTTTCTGACTGGTCTACCAATTTAGCATTAATATCTTGTAGTAACTTGCATTCTCTTCTCTGAAGATAATATCCAATAACATAAACGGGATAAATAATTAAATCCTAGACAAGGTTGTGAAGACTTTTAAATGCAGTAAATAAAGTTAAGATGATACCTATTTTGCCAACATTAGTGCCAGGCTTGCATTAAAAGCATCATCTCCTGTTTTTATTCTCAAATCTTCTACCAACTTTGTTTTTTGCTCATTCAGAACTTGGCACTCTTTCGTCTGCATATATAATGTGTTGTTTAGATATCAGTAATATGATCTTAGAATCAAAATCTTAAACAAAGTTGTAAAGGTTGGAATGATACCTTCTTTGCCAAATCCTGTGACAGGCTTGCATTACAATCATCCACTGTCGCTTGTATTCTTAAAAATCATTTACCAGCTTCGCATTTTGCTCATTCAAAGCTTCACACTTTTTTGTATGTATATAATCATTAGTGTGTACTTTATTTATGAGTGATGTCCCATCTTATAATCAAAATCCAAATTAGTTAACCAAATAAAGAATACAGTCAAACATGGTTACCTTATCTTCCAACTTTGCAGGTAGCTCTTCAAATGATTTCATATATTATTAATGAATAACATCATTGAGTGTTTTGTCCTCTTTTATTTGTTCAATTATGACCTTCAGCTGTTCGCATTCAGTTGCCTGTGATTAAGAATAGATGTTACAGAGTAAGAAGTTGGATAAAATAGAAAATGTTTTGTCAACCACCTCGTGTACCAATATCAAAGATTGTCAATTAATTCACTGTATGACAAAATCATATGGATGGGTTGTAAAATAATTGTTGATTTCAGGCCACAAATCGACAATCCTAAAAATTCTTTTAAAATGACTTATGTTAAGTAATACTGACCTTCTCAGTTAATTTCTCTATTATCAAGGATGATGTTTTATTTTCATTCTCCTGCTTTTTCTAGTCTCTAAGCTTCTGAACTTCCTCCTTCAGAGCCAATATTTGTTCCACCAATACCTTGTTTTCATCCCTTAACATGAGATATTGTTCATATTCACAAACATTAGGGAGCTCCCTACTGACTTCCATCTATAGAAGCACACAATAACCACATGATTTAGAATAACAATTTCTACAAATAATGGAAAAACAATTATCTGGTTGATGCATTGTTTAATGATCCATCTGGTTTTTGTGTGACTTACCAGTACACCGCAATTATATGGCTTATTTTGCAAATGTCCTATGGGGTGACACGTTGATAACCCTATATCGTCATCGGCAGAAAGGTCTACAGTTGGTGGACATATTTTGGTCTAAGAGACAGTCTAAAACCACTGCATGTACCCGTCTACACATTGTACAGGTCCCCCTAGCCTCCTTCCTTTATCACGACTCCTTACTATCCATTCCTTCCACAATCCCTTCGAAAATACATCAACCAAGTCATACTTAGGTTTGTACTGTTTTGGCTCTTCTCCATCCCATGTTCTCAACCTTGACACTTCAACACATTTTGGGTTCTTAGGGATTGGCTGAATCCTTGCAAACTGCCGAACAACCCTATTAGGGTAGATGGGCTCTACATGGTCTGGACTAGATGCAAGACCATTAAAGAAGGTGCTCTCGTTGAAGTCACGGTCAGACCTTCTTTCTGCCCTATATGGGTCCCACACAACCTACACAAATACAACATCATTTACTTTGAAAAATAGGGTCATGAACGAAGTAATTTAAATGTAGGCCGTATATACCCCAAATGGTAAGGTTATTTACATCCTCAACCTTGTAGTTATCAAATGCTTCTCTATATTTCAACAAATTACGGGCACCGATCCAATCAGTAATACTTAAACCCCATTTCTACCTAGTACAATACTCTACTGAATTTGAATATTGTTGCTTAGGTATGCTAGGTAGCTTTGGAAAGTGAGCAAATATCCATGACTGTATGCAGTAACAACAAAAGGTGTAAAAATAAAATGAGAAATACAATTTTAAGCAACGAAGTATATCACAGTTCATTTTCGGTAGGGCGTACCTCAAGGAGCGTCGTATAAGCAGCAAACTATTTCCCGTCGGTTCGAAATGTTGTACCTAGGTTGTGAAACAAGTGCGCAAGAACTGCAGAACCCAAGACCACTTGATGTTCGGTTTGTTCTTCTCAGAGAAATGCAGATACCGTACAGTCACATAGCTTCCATTTTTAACTAGTAATAAAAAGGTCTCCAATTCATACGACATGTACATGCGCGTAACATATAAGGCTGACATTGCCTTCATCTTCTATCCAGCTGGCCTTGCATTATGTATGCTATCATTATACTTCTCCAATTTCCCCGCATAGAAGTTCACCAATTTTACTAGAGACAAAGAATTGCCTTGACCTTCAGTTTTTATTGAGTTAAAAAAAGTCCTCATCTTGGTGTTGGAAAAAATGCATATATTTTCTTTATGGTTTGAATATAAACTTGGTGATTACTGTTAGCCCCACATTGGATAAGTGAAAAAAGTATTTTTACTTTATATTGGGTTAGACATGTATAGCATGTGTAAGTAGGTGGTGTCCTTACAAGTCTGTGAGGCAAGTGTGTGAAGGCTTGCTATATGGGGATGCCCATGGGCTTATGTGCACGAACCAACCCATTCCCATTTAGACTATTTTATAAGTCTATTCGAATAAGTCTATTCGAATAAGATTGTATTCGAATAGATTATTATTCTATTCGAATAAATATGGCAGCAAGAATCTATTCGAATAAATTATGATTCTATTCGAATAAATCTAACAGTAAGAAATGTATTCGAACAAAAATAGATTCTATTTGAATAAAACATACAATTTCTCTTCAAAAGACACAACTCTTTTCATAGGTATGTCTTGGGAGGCAACTCTGTCTACAGGTGCTTCCAAAGGACACCTTCTCCTTTATATAAATCACAATTCTTGATATATTTGACATACAAAAAACATCTCGGAATCTCATTCCTCCTCTTTTTGATTTGATTCCATCTTTAGAGTGAAGTTACAAATTGTTCGATAGGCGTATCAACTTGAGTGCTTCAAGTCTATACGATTCGATCGTTGTATCTTAGGAGACAAGCATCGTCAACTGTGAAGTACCATACGTAGGGTAAAATCTATCTTAAGGAAATTGCAGTGACTGTAAGCCTTAATCTTCAGTTTTTTCTTTTCCATTTCCTTTTCATTCATCTTCGACTCAATTCGGAATACATATTCTACAATGTTAAGACATAATTATTTGAAATATCTTATTTGTGTTCAAGTTTTATGAAGATGTCGATTAACGAAACTGTTGTTCGTGTTCATCAAGAAAAGCCAGAGAAGTTTAATGGAGTGGAGTTCAAATGATGGCAGTAAAAGATGCTATTTTATCTTACTACTCTGAACCTTGCCAAATTTTTGCCAGAGAGTGCCCATGCTCTCAAAGATAGTGAAACTGACAAGGCAACTGTCGCTGCTGTGGAGACATGGATATATTCTGATTTTTTGTGCAGGAACTATATTCTGAATGGGTTGGATGATAAACTGTACAATGTTTATAGTCTACTCAGGACTGCCAAGGAACTGTAGGATTCCCTGGATAAGAAGCACATGACAGAAGATGCAGGAATGAAGAAATTCATTATCAGTAGATTCCTTGACTTCAAGATGATTGATTCTAAGTTAGTAATCTGTCAAGTGCAAGAGTTGCAGATTATCCTATATGAAATTCGTGCAGAAGGAATGATTATGAGCGAATCATTTCAAGTTGCTTCATTAATTGAAAAATTACCTTCATTCTGGAAGGAATTTAAGAATTATTTGAAGCACAAACGCAAGGAGATGAAGTTTGAGGACTTGATCGTGCGTTTGAGAATTGAAGAAGGCAATCGCAATAGTGAGAAAGCGATTAAAATTGGTTCACTGGAATCAAAAGCCAATGTTGTTGAAGGAAATTCTTCAAACAATAAGGGTAAATCCCATAAGAAGAATGGGAAGAAGGGTAATAACCCTACACTGGGTCCAACCGGAAGAGACTTTAAGAAGTTTTCTAGGAATTGCCTTACCTGCAGAAAGAAAGGGGACCGCGCAAAGGATTGCAAGAAGAATAAAGGCAATTCTTCAAAGAACCAGCCCTCTCAGGCCAACGTGTCTGAAATGGAGAACCTTTCTGCTGTGGTCTCTGAATTGAATTTGATCAATAATGCCAAAGATTGGTGGATTGATACTGAAGCAACACGCCACATTTGTTCTAACAAAACCAAGTTTTTATCATACAAAAAGTGGACAGTGATGAAAAACTGTACATGGGAAACTCTGCAACTTTTGTAGTTAGAGGAGTTGGAAAGGTTGTCCTGAAGTTCACATCAGGAAAAGAACTTACTCTGAATGAAGTTTTGCATGTTCTAGATATTGAAAAGAATTTGGTGTCTGGATCAGTTTTAAGTAAGAAAGGCTTTAGGCTAGTATTCGATTCGGACAAATGTGTCTTGACTAAAAATGGAATGTTTGTAGGAAAAGGCTACTTAAGTGATGGCCTGTTTAAATTCAATGTTAATGTAACCTCAATGTTTATCAATAAAATTGAAGGTTCTACTTACATTCTTGAGTCTTTTAATGTTTGGCATGAACGATTAGGCCATGTTCATAGTGGTTCGTTATGCAGATTAATGAACTTAAGATTGTTGCCTAAATTCAGTATTGATTGCAAACAAAAATGTAGAACATGTGTTGAAGCAAAGTTTGCAAAACAACCCTTTCAATTAATTGATAAAAGGAAGATAGTAACTCTTGAATTAATTCACAGCGATTTATGTGACTTAAAATTTGTCCAAACAAGAGGTGGGAAAAAGTATTTTATTACTTTTATTGATGACTATACTAGGTACAGTCATATGTATCTACTCCGAAGTAAAGATGAAGCATTAGAGATGTTTACGCTTTACAAAAATGAGGTTGAGAATCAACTTGAAAGGAAGATTAAAACCTTAAGGTCAGATAGAGGTGGTGAATATGTTTCATAAGTTTTTGAAGAGTTTTGTGCTCAGAAAGGGATTATTTACCAAACTACAACACCTTATACACCTCAGCAAAATAGAGTTGCTGAGAGGAAAAATAAAACTTTGAAAGATATGGTTAATGTCATGTTGATTAGTTCTGGTTTGCCAGAAAACTTGCGGAGGGAAGCTTTACTTTCAGCAAACTATTTACTGAATAAGATTCCTCATAAGAAGACTAATAGCATTCCTTATGAACTTTGGAAAGGTAGAGTATCTTCCTTTAAATTCATGAAAGTGTGGGGGTGCCTTTTAAAAGTGCAAGTTCCAGTTCCCAAACGTGTGAAATTGGGACCCAAAACCATTGACTGTATTTTTATTGGCAAAACTAATAATAGTAGTGCATTCAGGTTTCTGGTACACAAATCAGAGATCACTAATATACATGTGAATACATTCATCAAATCACGTGATGTTATCTTTTTTGAGGATATTTTCCCAAGCAAAAAGAGTGATAATGCAAATTTTCTAAAAAGATCACATGGCGTTGCTTCAGGTAGTGATCTTCAGCCTGAAAGTTCTGAGCAAGCTCCAGCACTTAGACGTGGAAAACGTGTTAAGACCGAATCCATAAGAATTGTTCCCGAATATCTAAGTAGCCTGTTAGAGAATGAACCTCACACCTCATGGAGGCCATGTCAACACCTGAGGCTCATAGTTGGAAAGAGGCAGTGTATAGTAAAATTGATTCTATTATGCAAAATCTTACGTGAGAGTTGGTAACTCTTCCACTTGGTAACAAACTAATCGGTTGTAAATGGATTTTCAAGAGGAAGAAGAAACCTGATAGTTCTATAAACAAGTACAAGACGTAACTTGTTGCTAAGGGATTTAGGCAAAAGGAAGGCCTAGATTACTTTGACATTTATTCACCAGTTACAAGAATAGCATTTATACGAATGTTGATAGCTATTGTAGTTTTGCATAAGCTTGAAATACATCAAATGGATGTGAAAATAGCTTTTCTAAATGGCGAATTAGATGAGAAAATTTATATGAACCGACCTGAAGGGTTTATTATCAAAGGACAAGAACATAAAGTTTACAAACTTGTGAAGTCCTTGTATGGATTAAAACAAGCGCCCTTACAATGGCATGCAAAGTTTGATCATGTTATGATCAAAGATGGATTTAAAATCAATGAATGTGACAAATGTGTTTATTATAAATGCATTGATGTTGCATGCGTAATTGTATGTCTCTATGTAGACGATATGCTAATTTTGGGGACTAATATTAATGTAATAAAGTCCACTAAGAAAATGTTGACCATGAACTTCGACATGAAGGACCTCGATATTGCATATGTTATTCTTGGAATCAAGATCAATAGGAAATCATAGAGAATTGTGTTGTCACAAGCATATTATATAGAAAACGTGCTTAAGAGATTCAATAAGTTGTAATGTAAAGGTGTTGAGACACTATTTAATAAAACTCAAAACTTAGCGAAAAACAAGGGGGAAAGCATTTCTAAACTTGAGTACTCACGTATCATAGGCAGTTTCATGTATATTTTGAACTGTACCAGACCAGATATTTCTTATGCTGTAAGTAAATTAAGTCGATATACAAGTAATCCAGGAGATGCACATTGGGTGGTACTCGTTAGGGTTTTAAAGTACTTAAAGTACACCCTACACTATGGTTTGTACTACACTACTTATCTCGCTAGACTTAAAGGATATAGTGATGCAAATTGGATTTCAGATTTTGACGAGTCAAAATCCACTACTGGATATGTGCTCACACTTGGAGGTGCAACAGTTTCATGGAAATCTCAAAAACAAACATGTATAGCTCGCTCCACGATGGAATCTGAGTTCATTGCTTTGGACAAAGTTGGAGAAGAAGCAGAATGGCTTCGAGAGTTTCTAGAGGATATTCCTTTATGGCCACAACCTGTGCCTACTATATGTATTCATTGTGATAATCAAGCAGCACTAGCAAGGGCTAAGAATCAAGTGTATAATGGTAAGTCACGACATATAAGTCGCAGACATAATACCGTTAAGCAGTAACTTGCGAATGGAATAATATCTATTGATTTTGTAAAATCTCAAGACAACCTTGCAGATCCATTTATAAAAGGGTTATCAAAAGAGCAAGTATACTGTACATCAAAAGGAATGGGATTAATACAAATAATCCACGAGTAATCTCAATGGTAACCTAACCTAGTTAACTGGAGGATCCCAAGATCTAGATTCAATGGGAAAACTGGTTGAGGGTTATTCACCTAAGCACTGCGGAGATTAGGTCTTCATTTCATTCCTGATGTAACAGTATAACCTGCAGAGATTGTTAGGGTAAATTTTGTTTTTAATGATTCCTATAGCTTGTGTACACAAGTAGAGTATAGCATGGTACTCTTAATAGGAAATCACCTATGTGAGTGAGAAGTGAGGGTCGCTTCCATGAGAATTGAGATGGCTTAATTCTCTAATAGCACTTATAAATCCAAGATTGACCTGGGGCAAAATGGATACAACATTTAAAATTGTCTGTGACAGGAAAGGAACTGTATGAATACTATTGTATGGGCTTACATCAACGGCTGAACAGTTCAAGACATCATGTTCACTGCTTAGCCAAATATGTCTGATAGTTTTTCACTAGAAAGGGTTCAAGTCCACAAGACACCTTTTTTGATGTAGAGCCATTCTTACCATTACTCTTAATATTCTCTTTTCGTTCTCGTTTTCCTATTTTCATTTAAATGTGGGGGATTGTTGGAAAAAACGCATGTCTTTTTTTGTGGCTTGAATATAAACTTGGTGATTACTGTAAGTCTCACATTGGATAAGTAAAAATAGTATTTTACTTTATATTGGGTTACACATGTGTAACATGTGTAAGTAGGTGGTGCTCTCACAAGTATGTGAGGCGAGTGTGTGAAGGCTTGCTATATGGGGACGTCTATGGGCTTGCGTGCACGAACCAACTCATGCCCATTTGGACTATTTTATAAGTCTATTCGAATAAGTCTATTCGAATAAGATTGCATTCAAATAAATTATTATTCTATTCGAATAAATCTGGCAGTAAGAATCTATTTGAATATATTATGATTCTATTCGAATAAATCTGACAGTAAGAAATGTATTCAAAAAGAAATAGATTATATTTGAATAAAATATGCAGTTTCTCTTCAAAAGACACAACTGTTCTCATAGGTGTGTCTTGGGACGCAACCCTGTCTACATGTGCTTTTAAGGAATACCTTCTCCTTTATTTAAATCATTGTTCTTGATGTGTTTGACATACAAAAAATATCTCGGAATCTCATTCCTCCCCTTTTCAATTTGATTCCTTCTTGAGAGCGAAGTTACAGATAGTTTGACAGGCGTATCAATTTGAGTGCTTCAAGTCTATACGATTCGATCGTTGTATCTTGGGAGAGATAGGCACTGTCAACTGTAAAGCACCATACGCAGGGTGAAATCTGTCTTAAAAAAATTTCAGTGACTGAAAGCCTCGATCTTCAATTTTTTCTTTTCTATTTCCTTTTCGTTTATCTTCGACTCAATTCTGAATACATGTTCTACACTTGGTAAAGATTCTTCTTAAAAATTTTAACAAGTTTTGGAAATAACCAACTACCTTTAATCATTGGAACGTCACCATCTGCCGACAAACCTATCAAGTGTTGTACATCATCTAACCTCAGAGTCATCTCCCCCCAAATAAAATGGAACGTGTTTGCCTCTGGCTGCCAATGCTCGCATATGCAGAAATCAGTCCCGCATTGTAGTACTCGTAAGAAATCTCACTAATCCTATCTAATCCTGCAAGCATAACTAGGTCACGAACAATTGTTGGTTCCTTCTCAAGGTGCCATGCTGGAGCATGGTGGTGCACGCGAAGACAACCAGGCTCTTGTATAAAAATATTGAAGAATATCATTAAATATTATGCCAATCTATATTATTAATCTCAACGATTGTCCTACGTGGCGCAAAAGAGCTGACTGGGACAAGATGACGTGGCGTTAACAACTTTCTACTTTGTATATTCCTCTTATTTTCTTTTTAACTCATAAAATGCCTTTAAAGGGTTAAGCTGTCTTTTCCTCTTATTTATAAACGTATGTAACCGACTCCCTCGCTCTTTCTCCTCTAAACATCTACATCACTTCTTTAAAAACAAAAGGGTTAGTTTTGACAAAAAATAAAAAAATACTCAAAGAATTTATAATAGCTATTAAAACTCCTAAAATGGTCTACTCCCATTCTCTTCACAAATGTTATCTCCTCTTTACGAACACTCTAATCCTCCTCTAAAACTTCTCGAAATGGCAATGAACTTAAGGATAATGGTAATTATGGTCTTAATGATTCTGCTCTATTGAAAGAGTAATTGGAATTGTTACAATTTCACAAATCCATCTTTCTTCCCTCTACATTAAATTGATTGGAGGCATGATATATCTTCCATGAATCAGGTTTCCCTCTTTAATTTTGTTGTAGGTTTTCATTCTCTTTCAGTTTCTTTGAATCAGGTTTTCCTCTTTGATTTCATTGTGAGTTATGTGACTAAATTCCTCTGCAATTCATTTAATATGTAGAGGGAATTCTATATATTTTCTTTATGATTTTGCATTATAGAAATTTGGAGGGCTGTTATCCATTTTGAAGCGTATCCAAGGAAGGACATCTACGGAGATTGAAAAAGTATGGATCCTTAATTAGAATTATCTTTTCTATAATTTTGTATCCGATTTATATAATTAGTCCCATCATCATAATAGATGGGAAAGTATTAGTTTCTCAACATTCATTTTGTGAAACATTTGAAATAAATTAGCAGTTATTTTTTTCCTGACTATTTACGTTGGGTTAAATTAATTGTTGAGTAGTTCAATTTGATGTATCCCATTCATTGTTGATAGGTTTTGAATAATTATTAGTTGTTGAGGAAAATTGGAAGAAAATGGCTTAGAATATGCACGTCTGAAGCCAAAGATTGTTGCTTTTAATGATATTGTGCATTGTTTCGGTATGGAGAAGTTCTTGAGGCAATAAAGAAATTCTCTCCATTATGAAATTTCTTTATGCACCAATTCAATTTCTAAAACAATCAATTGGTATGTTTTTTGCTTTCAGTTTTTGATTATTATTATTATTTATTTGATGGATTTAGGAATTTGAAAATCCTAATTTCTGCTCGTCTCAAAGTTTCTGTCATTATTTCTATTTCAGGTTGCAAATGCTTTTTATTTTAGGTATGTGTTAGCCTCCATCTTTTTTCCCTTTTCGTAATAGATGATAATTATTGTAGTTTTTTTTAAAGATTAATTACCTGTCTTAGATCAATCTCATGAAAGAATAATTTAGCTGAGTGTTTTTTAAAGAAAGAGAAAGTATGAAGTTTTCGCAGGTATGAATTTGAAGAAGGTACTACATATATGGTACCAAAAGCTGCATTTGAGTTTATGTTTCATAGGCTTCTTTGGTGTATAATTGCCAAACATTTCTTATTTTTCATTGCTCTTTAGTTATGATTTGTTGCTATTTTATTTAACAGTATTTGTGGTAGATACCACTTGTTATGCTCTCAATTTCCAATTTTGTACCTAATAATTAGAGTTCGTAAAGGCTTAAAGAAGCATTCCGCGCAACCAACTACTTGATTTTCTTATAAGTTCTATTGAAAAAGAAAATTACACTAGAAGCATTCCACACGACCAACTACCTGATTTTCATATAACTATCTACGAATTGGGGTAATTGGGGTTCATTCTATAAGTGAAATAACGTTGGACCCATGTCCTTAATTTCTTGAACATCGTGGTTCAAGCTGTCCCTAAATCTGTTGCTTATGGATTTACTGTGTTTGGGTACGGCTTTGTCCAAGACATGCCATATGCTTATATTTACGAATTTACTCGAAATTCTGTGGCCGATAAGATTAGACATTTTATAGGAAGATATGCAAGTATTTGGCAAAATATTTGCTGATCTCTGCCAATAAAGCTGAAGGAGACAGATAATTTTTGATCTTCGATAAGATTCTTAACTTGGGTGTTTTACCTTTCAAGATTGGAAAAACTTATAGGTCACCTTCTTTAACTTCAGCAGGTGAGCAGCTACGTAAAATTTAGGTGGGTTATATGAACTTATTCTCCTTTAATTTTTCAAGTAAGATGCAATCCCATATTTGTCACCTTAAGCACCCCCATGATGTAAATATCCTAAGATTATCCCACAAAGTATACGAACTTTAATGTAAACCAACATTTTTCTTAAAGTGGGGATTATGGGGGTAAACAGAAAGTCGATGAATATGGAAGTACTTCTTACCTGAAAGAAATAATGGAGGGTGAGTTCAACTATAAAGTTCCAGACAAACTTTCTTTTCCAGCATTTAATTTGTCTGAGTTTTATCTTCTTTAAGTTCTCACATCAGTGGAGACTACTGTGCTAATGGAAATGAACGACCCCAAGAAGAAGTTGTTCACTAAGATTACTACACCACGGTTTTGAAAATTAAAGGACTGGAAAATATGCCTAAAGTATTTTGTTATTTTGGTGAAATTATGGAGGATACCACAATTATTGAGAATTCAGTTGCAATGTAGAGATTCTATGGCAATACCCATATTTTCTGGATTGGTCTTAAAGAATTCGGAGGATATAAAAGGACCAACAACGATCAACTCTCAATAAATGTAGTAAAAAATATGATAGAGGAAGTTGTTTTACAACGACGGTTCAAATATCTCCCTCACGTCAGCAGCGAAGGTTAGTTCGAACTATATTCTTTATAATATTTCTGAACATTCTATTGACAAGTCGGCTGACCGCAACCATATAAGTCTTGGCTGCATTTTTTCTTATAAAATTACTGAAATGTGGATATTGCGAGATATGTTGGTTAAAGAAGGATAATATCTAACATCGGATAATCGACTTTATTACTTTAAGAAAACAAATTTATACTCATTAACATTATATCGATGTATTGGAATAATTAATATATACTGAATATATTGACTGATAGTTTTTATACTTTTCATACTTTCGATTTGTCAAACCAGCTGATATATCTGTCATAAATAGTTTGATTTTTTTTAATTTTTGTATAGTGTAGTTCAAAATGTTTGTAGTTTAACAAGTTAGAAAATTATACTAACAATAAAAGGTCGATAATCGGATGGACGTATGTTTTATGTAAAATATAACTTAAACTATTCTTGATATTCTGCATAATTTAAGTTTGTTAGACCATCAGATCTATTGGTTACTGAAATATTGGCTTATCACTATTTTTTTAATTTTCACATATTTTGATCCTTGATCGTGAGTTACTTCTATGAAATATTTATGCATTTATTCTTTTGAGACCCTGCTAACTTTGAGGCATTAATTATTTTCATGCAGATATGAAGGCTGGGTTCTATGATAACTTGGAATCTGAACTTCAAGGTCTGCCAAACACTTACTATGTAGGTAAACTTATGGCATTTGAACTCACTAAAAGAAATTCATCTTATGCCATGGCTCTGATCGTCAAACACTTTGTGAGCGACAATGCTTTGCCAGCCTATCCTTATGTTAAGGTAAATTACAACTTATCAACGTTCTCAGCAAATTTAATTTGATAACTCAAATTGTGACGTTTATTCAAGTTTTCATCCTATGAAGAAAGAATCCAAACCGTTAAATTTTCGTAAATGCATCGAATATTTTGTTAAAAGTTTCGATATGTTATTAATAGCAACATACCTTAGTTTATTAATATCTTAATCTAAAAAACTAGATGACTCAACATTTTTCTCCGTATCTTACGATATGTCAAATAATTGTAAAAATTTACTTGCATCTGACATTGACGTCTGCCAGTCTCTACAACATTTTTCTCCGTATTTTTTTGGTAAGTGTAAAATTTTATTGATGAAAGAACAAAAACAAGGCCAAAACAAGAGGATACCAAAATAAAAGAAAAAACAACACGCCTCTACAAGAGAAAGACACATGAAAAAAGAAAAAACCACCCAGAAACTACTCCTCAATCCTCTAACTTTCAAGTATATTCAGTAATCGTCTTCACCATATGTGACTCAAAAGACGTCCCCGACAAATCCGTCGTGGCTTTACTCTACCAAAAGATAAGAGCTTTAATAGAAACCATGACTGAAGCTCTCGACTTCTCTTTAACCCTTCGAACTTCCTCGCATTAAATCTAGAAACTGAACATTAGATTCTAATTTATATACATTGAGTAACGATTCTCTGTTACAGGATGCCAGTCTGCTTATTGTGTATAGCGAGCTTCTGAGACTAGAGTTTCCTCTCTATTATAAGATATTGTTAAAAATTGGATGAAGGGATTATGAAGATGATTGTTCAGACACTTGAGGCTATCAAAGGTGGTGGAGGCTCCATATGGGTAGGAACGACAGGGACAGTTGGTTCATTGATGACCAGGGAATTAGATTCCCTAAAGTGCAAAGCAAAAACATTATTATCTTCTAAACGCAAGCCTAAGACAATTTTATCTAATGAAGTTGGCAGTAGTGGATGCAGCAATAACAACAATGGAAATGTTAATCGTAGTTACCAGGAAAATACCAATAAAACAAGATGCAAGAAAGGAAAGAACGTCTATTGAACACCAATTCTCAGCTCCAAGAAAGAAAAGTGCATGAAGAAAGGATCTAATATCATTCCAGTTGTGGACATAAAATACGGGAACCCTCTTCCTAATACCCAACAGGTTGAAGAAACTTGGATTATCAAAACTCTTAGAACCTTGCACTTTATTCGCATTAGATTTCATATTTATGTAACTGAGCTTAAATAATCACATGATGAATACCCATATTGAATCATGTTTGTTTTCGCATATTCAAGGCATAACATTTTCCTCATTATCACAGTAGATGTAGAAAGACACAAAAATCCAGAGACGATGAAAGCCAAGAATGCTCCCCCCTATATTCTTAAAACCGTTTGATGCACCTCAAGAGTTTAATACTGATATATGTAACATGTTTGTATTCATGTCAAAAGAAGCACTTTGCCATCCCTATTTGTTTGGGGTTCTTTATTTTATTATATTTATTTAGAGTTTATTTGAATGATCATTTCTTCAATATTTGGACTGCAGTAAATGAATACAAGTTTATCATTTCATATTCCTAGATGATGCTTTCTCTTATATTAATAGAATTTTTAATATGCAAGTAGTTGTAGATCACTGACCAAACTAATTGAATTGATGTGATCTGTGAACTGGAATTCAAAATGTACGATCATCTCCATATTTGTTTATATCTGATAGAATTTATATTGAAGATAATTATAATAGTGACGACCCTCAAATGAACATTAGGAGCTTGAAATTCAAGCACTAGCTCAAATTCTCTAGCAATGCCTAACCTTTTCTCTTTACTTCTAAACAAATATACTATCATAACGGTTTTTGAGCTTGGAAATTAAGCACGGAAACAATCACCTCCAGGCATTTGTTTTTGTTGATGTGGTGCTTGACAAACCAATTTAAGCACATTCTTTAGGCAGTGCTAGAGATAGTCTACATAATTTATTATCTTTTTGGCTTATGCATTTTGCCTACAACTATTAACTTAAACATCCGTTCGGGCTCATAACCTACTATAGTAAAAAAAACAAAACAACGTAGTCAAAGTATGGGTACAACAACTAAACTACTTTTGAATACAACTACTTGGGTCCTCAACTGCTTTACCTGGCCAAGGTAAATAGATCTCACCCAGTGAAATTTGAAACTCAATAGCAAATTCCTATCAGGTGGGTACGTATCGTCAATGGAAGCTACGGTTTCTTTCTGCTTCTGGGACACCTCAGTTTGTGGTGGATCAGCCATTGGAGGAGCTTCAACATTTTCCTCATACCTAGGGTCACCTTCAGTTGGTTGGGCTCCCAAAGACACTTTGGCAAATCCAAACCCCAAATCATTCCTTTGGGGAACAGATTCATCATTGAAGTCTACATCTTCAAACTGTTCAATCTGTGGTTCTCTGAGTTTCTATTCTTCCATTCATGTTCTTCTTTCTTTTGTAACTTTGTTGGTGTTTGAGTCCTAGATCTTGCTGCTCTGCCTCCCGCTTCTTTGTATTTGATGTTGTCTGAGATAGCTTCCTATCCATTGCTTATCACTAAAAATATAATCACAAAATTCATAGGTAAGAAAAAGATGAAGCAAATATTGTCAACATAGTACTAAACTGTAAGAACTGAACATTTACACCATTAGTATTGTCGACCATGACAGGTGCTCGATAGAATAAAATATTTCACATTGGAATTTACTATTTCTGATCATATAGCATGACATTTAGGATTACCTACTTCAGGATACACTAGAATCTACTATTTCTGAACAACATAGAGCTTGCCATAGGGGATTAACAACTTCAGGATGCACTGGAATCTTAACTACTTTAACAACTTTGCAAAACAAAACAACTAGAGAAAATATTGTCGATTAATCCGTAGTCATTGATAAAATAATATTTAGTTTTCACTGTAGTAGAAACCCCAATTACCCAGCATATACTTTAGGGGGTACTCTAGAGTTATCTCTATAATTTCTAGGTGTCAAAAATCAAGCAATTTGCAACATGGGGTGAAACAGCTACTCTAGGGGAGTTATCTCTGTAATTTATGGGGGTCAGATATGTGGGAAACATCCCTAAAAATGTTCCCCCAATATCACGTGCTAAAAACACAGTACATTTCTGATTGCCTAACAACGTATAATTTAGTAAAAAAATAATTCAAAAAAAGCGCGAACAACTTATGCGGGAATGGCATAAAACAAACATAAATCCTTCTATGAAAATATTCATATATTCCAACATTAGGTCAACTCTAACTATCCCTTTCAACAAACAAGAATTTTGGGTAAATTACTCCTCCAAACAGTTTCATATAACAGAAAGTAGCAAACCCTAAAAATACCAAATCACTCCTCCAATAAAGAAATACAATGGGGAAATAAACCCTAAGCAGAAACAATGGAGAGACAATTACCAAGGTGGTTGCTCCAAGTTGCTAGGGTCTCATCATCACAAATCCCACCTATTCCAACTTCAATTCGCAGCTCCTTCCACCCACAAATTGCTTCCACCCCCAAATTCTCACTCTCGTCCTCAACATGATTCGGAACTACTATGCCTGTCGTGTTCTCTCTCACACTACAATCTCCCCATTCACTCTGCCGCTGAATCACGATTTTTTTTCTCAGGAGAGAGAGACACACACACAAATCAGAGAGTGAGAGAGAGAAAGAGTTTGTCAGATAGAGGGATGGGCTCAACATTTTGGGGAATGTGTATTAGAAATTCAACCAAGCCACCTCACATGAGAGAGCCACCTCATTCTATAATATCCACCTAATTATCTAATATTCACCTAATTCTCTAATATAGAAAAGCTATATTTTTGTCATCCACTAATTTCATTTGGATGTGTGGCTCTGCATTAGGGTCTCGTTAGGGTTAATTCCTTTAGGGTCACCGAATCCGTCCCCACAATTAAATTGATGTTCTAGCAAATTAACTTATAAAAAGTACTCTCAAACTCCCTATTTTTTGACATCATCGAGGCTAAACTCCGATCAAAAGATAATCAAATAATCAACCCCCGTTAAATACTATATGTCGACCTATAAAATTTATAGAGAGGTCAACTTAATCTCCTCTAAAAGCCTCTGGTATTCTTCAACCAGAACGGTGATTATAGGCTTGGAGTCGAGTAGTATCTTTTGCTCCTTGAACATTGTCTTTCCTTCACTTTGGGATGCCTCCATCTTAGATATACACTTCAAAATCTTCTTGTGTTGCCTAAACGCTTCTCCATAGCTTTCAACGCAACTCCATCGACAACATTCACAACCTCCATTATACTACTACCAATTGGGTAAAATAAAGGGGAAATAAGTTGGAGAAAGTTATTGTGAAATGGATTTGTTCATAGTAAAAATTCCCAAAAGCCTTATATTTATAGGTGGAGATAGGGGTAAAAAAATAGAAGGGAAAACTTAGTCCTCAAGTAAATCATGTTATCTTGGGGAGAAATTCTTGATAAAAAAAGTTAATAGTGTTAGGAGTTGGGTCCAAGCCCAAGCTAGGAACCCAACAGGGTTGGGGTGTCCTATACGGACTCCTAACAAACCCATAGGCCCGATAGGGTTATGGGGAGAGTTTGAGTAGATTAGGTAACTCTTTGGGTTGTCTATATATATCACTGTACTATGTACAAAGAACGCAATTATGATGAATCAATAAATCAATTTTTCTCTCCCTCCTATTGTTCATAAGCTATAGTATTATATTGCTCTAGATTGATCATCATCTTCCAACACGTTATCAGCACGCAAGCTCTAAGAATGAGGAGAGCATAAACTAACCCTCTAATAAGAATTTTCACGGAAACCAAGCGATCAGGAGAAGAGGTATTTTATGATTTTTTGTATGCCAATTTTCAGTTCTATACTATATAATAGATCATCATGTTTCAAAAACCTATTTTTCCTTATTTTTTTCAGATTAAAAATTAGGGTTTTTGTTGTTTTTTACCCTTGATAAAGGGTTGTTTTTAAACTCATATATTTTTCTATGTCGAGATAAGATATAGAAGAAACTACTTCGGTTGGATAGCCTACTCTGAGAGCTTTCGAATGGAATATAGCACGTCTCTGAGAGATATCACAATCGCCAGGAATAGTGCATTGAAACTAGGCAATTTTACGGCCAAAAATAGCATTTTTTTGGTCGATGACGTCAGCAAAATATTTTTTAATTTTAATACTTATCCTATATGATGTCATCCTTATCCACTGTGACATCAGTAGTGATACGTATCGAGGAAACGTGGCACGCTGATGTGGCATGACATGCCGTGGCACGTATGGAATGCCTGGGACGTATGGCATGCCTGTCACCGGAGATCGGATGCCGGAATTTTCGTCGGACGGTCACCAGAATATTCTCCCGACGGTGACAAGTGGCAGTGACGTGCCAACCACGTACGTGGCATGTGTGTAAGACGCGTGTACAGTCCGTGTGTTTGGCACGTGTGCATCCCGTGTGTGGCACGTGGCAGACCGGTTCAAACTAGTCAACCCGGTCCAGGCCTTGACCCAGACCGTGTCAGACCGGTCCAGACACTAAAACGGCTATAAATAGCCCAATTTTTGGTTAAATTGAGCCCAATTTTTTTTGAAAATTTCCTATTGACTGGACCTACTCGTGGGGGACCCATTTTGATTTTTTGTATGCAATTTATTTTTAAAAAAAAATTGGGAATAGGTGCCTCGTATGTGAGCATTGTCTTACTTATATGTGATAGTAGTACATGGTGTAATACCTATTTAAGTATCGTATGATAGCTTATAGGATATTACTGGTATGCCCCTAAGATACTAATTATCATGATCCGGGATCACTGATAATACGAAACCAAGACTTATTTAGCATACGATTGTGAGTCATATCTAAATCATAGTTATTTGTCACGGACAAATACCTAGAGCTCAATTAGAAATTGACTTAGTCTTATTTCTAAAAACTTGGCGTCTGAGGAAACAATTTTTCGTATCTAGGTGGAATTAGATCTTACATGCGTAACATTTAGTGCTATATAGGCATTAATAACAACCTGTAGTACCCTAGAATATTCATTTAAAGACAAGCATAATCAACCTATCTTGTGAACCCAGCTAACTTCGGGATAGAACCACTTGTCAGCTAAACATCTAATACCCCTCATATTCATAGCAAATAGGGCCATTTGGCTAGAATGTACAAACTTTAATAGAACTATAGGGATTAGAACACCCATATTCTTAGAATAAGGAACACAACATCTAGTGGTTTTGAATAACTTTCTTGGCTAAGACTCTATTAAAACATACTTTAAGGTTAAGATCACCATTTTACAAGGTAATATTGGGATTTGACGCTTAATATAATTTTATGAGTATAAAACCATGAATAGGGTTCACTTACAAGTAATAATTGTGAATCATGTACTTCATTGCGCTATATACTATGAACCATAAGTACTGATTGGTAATCATGTACTTACATAGGATTTCATAAGTAATAGGATATGAGCAAGGTTCACCTACAAGTAATGATTGGGAATCACTGACTTGAATACTATGAATTTCCTCAATGCAAGAAATGTTTTTCAAGTACTAGTACTGGTATTGATCTACATACATAATAGATGTTGGTAATACTCAGAACATTGAGTACTTCCCATACTGCAATTTTTATTTAAGGTACCAATAAACTTGACCTGTAAGGATACTGAAATCCATCTGCACAACATCTCGAAAAGACTATTGTTAAGAACAATGAGTCTATAAATAACAAAGTAGGAGCTTTGTTTGGCACTCTCGCCTCCATATTCAGGAAGGCCTGATAATGGATTAACTTATACTATGATAGTATTATATGACTGCAACAAAAATTTTATTCGGCAGTGCAACTCCCCTATATTCTCACATGGAGAAATAGTTGAGGTAAATATAGATATTAAGAATATTCTATTACAATTTCTACGCTTCAGATATTACGCTTCTGAGGTAACATTTGATAGATCACTATACACGTAGACCTAATTTATGTTTTCCTCATATATGAGCAAAATAATGAGCTAATAATTTTGAACCTCAAGCTTATGCCTACTAAAAGTAAGCATGTGATAATGTTATACAATGTTGGGTCTAGTAACAGGGGAAGTTGTAGACAGGGTCGCAACCGTGGATTAACGAGAGGTGGTAACAACGGCAGGATTCAATTCCAGCCATCAGTAACCTTTGGCAAGGGTAACAAGAAGTTTACCAATGGACCAAAATTAATGGAATATGAAGAATTCTAAAATCGATATGAGATAGTCGGGTACAGGATTGCAAGGCACCCCAAACGATCTAAAAAGATCAGCCCCAGACTTATCACGTGATCATAGCTAACATAGACCACGCTACGGCAGAATCTGCAGCTTTAGATTCCTCCCATGATACCAATGTAGCATTGGATCAAGTTCTACGAATGAACAATAGTAAATTCTTAATAGATGAATGATGTCATCTAAAGAACATTGCCAAGTAGTAACTTTACTTGTTGAAGTAGTAGTTTTGCTTTATTAATTCTATCATTGACTGAGTTGGGAACTCTTCAGTATTTAGTTTAATAGAATGCTCGTGACTTGCACTGGTTTGGTATCCTATCTATGTGAGATTGTTCTTTGATTTTCTTTTATGAATTTATTGCTTGGGAAGTAGTTAAATTCTATGTATGATAGTTGATCTACTACATACAACCTGCCTATGGATATATCTTCTCATTGAGCATGACCGATAATCGGATAAGTGGCGACACATGTCTAAGAGACATTAGTACCACGCACTCGATCCCTTCGAAATATGAATATATTTCCTGTCTAACCATGTGCACCAGGGGTGGAAAGAATATCATTGGCACGACCAACATAATAGAACGTATTGAGTGCGTCACGTTATTATACTCTAACGGTACGATACATGGTATCTAGTCTACTTTATAAATTAGTAAATCCAACTAGATTTTATTGAGTTTAGGGAGATACATGATAATACTTATCACGTAATGACTATTAGAGAAAATGACAGACATGGTTCTATGCATTTCCTTCATGTCTACAGGTTAGAATACGCTATTGTAACCGTTTCTAATACACTCCTTAGGGCTCAGATAGTGAGGAGGTTTATCGGGATTACATCTTACCTTTCCTTAAAATGAGAAAAGATCTAGAGAGTGTACATGTAATGATTGCTTTAAAGGAAAATCTATTATTTCATCCTAGTATGACCAAGGTAGAGTGAGATCTCTAGCCTTTGCTCCAAGCACATCCATGGAGACACATGTGGACCTTTCCATCTATATAGTGGCCCACTTGAATAATTATGGTAGTAATAGACGCATCTAGGAGATGGTCCAACGTTAGCACAACTTCTCGCTTGGATCATTCGATCGCAGGCTCAGTTCCTGGATTAACTGATCAAAGTCGATCGATGTAACTTGACGGGGGATTGGGAGTTGGACTCACAGGCTTTTGATGATTATTTTACCATAAATAGGATAGATAATTGAGTATCGTGAGTACCCCAAACCATACCCAACTCGGGATTGGCGGAGAACTTAATCAAGCAATTTAGGATAATTGTTAGTCCACTGTTATTGCGGTCACAACTTCCAACTAGTGTGTGGGATATGCATTCTTGCTCCCACAACACTGATTAGGGTTTGTCACTTAGTAAATCATCAAAAAATTTTTCCCAAAAGCGACTAATAACTGGGTCAGAGCGCAGTGTCGCCCATCGATGAATATTTGGATGTTCCGTACAGGTACCAATCGTACCACAATGTATGAAGATGAGACGTCCTCAGCTTCGGCCTGGTATTATGTGGGTTACGATTCACATTTATCACTAGATATTTGGACTCACTGGCGACGTATATCCTATAAGGCAGATAATTGTCACTTTGATAAGATGATATTCTCAGTATTGGGGGGAGAAATAACAGTCAATACTAAGGATGTTTCCAAGAGGTCTTAGAAAACAACATCGTTGTCTCATCTAGATCCCTATATATAAGTTAGGTGACAATAAGGTTCAACATATTATAAACCTCCAATAGGTCGTAAATGATTTGCTAGACGCATTCATAGACACTATTAATGTACCATAAGTGTATGTACCTGTAAGTAATACATCTACACAACAAAACATTTCGGGGGAACTAGTACCGCAGCAGAACGTTCCAAGGGAATTAGTACCGCAAACAAATTTGAGGCTCGCGCTTAGTGCAAAGCACCGTTGGAAGAAAATATTCTAAGCGGGGGTGCTACAGAATAAATGACAAATATGACTAATGGTGTAGTCGGTTCATCGAGGATAGAACCACCCATTGACAAGGTATTCATATTCGCTACTGTGCTCGCCATCAAGGATGAGGATTCAGAACCACTTATTGTAAATGACTGTGTGTTGTTGTACATTAACAAAAGTTGGTATTTGGAATCCAAACGGAGCTCAGTTTATGCATAATGCGAAATGATACCATTGAACCTATCGGTTATAAATGGGAAAGGTATAGAAATACGATTAACTAAGAGAGATAATATGGTCAAAGCAAGACTAGTTGCCCAAGAAATCTTTAAGAGATCTGGCATCGAGTGCAGTGTGACCTATTACCTGGTTATGGACGCTATAACATTTCAGTACTTATCAGTCTGTCAAGTTGTCGGGGACAAGCTAGACATGCGTCTAATGTAAATACCACGTATCTATATGAAAAACTAGATACAGATATATACATGAAGTTACCTTGGAAGCTATAAGCTTCTGAAGCAACTAAGCCGGACACACGAGGTGTGTACGTAATAAAACTAAAAAAGTTATTGTTGACTTGAAACAATGGGCCCATGTGACATAGTTGGCTGAGTATTTGAAGGTCATGGACTTTGCAAATATCCTTATTTTTCTATGCATTCTTATACATAAATTAGCTTCGGTATCATCATAACAGTGTATTAAATGATTTGAAGATCATTAGACCTCCGGGGGAGATCGCGAGAGCCACCAAATCTTGGGAAGGAATTCAAAATACAAGACCTTGGGAAATCAAGAGTGTCTCGATTTATAGATTGAACATCTTGATAGTGGCACTCGTACACCAAGTAATATATATCGAAAGAGTTATCTAACACTTTGATATGGATGTAGCATACGGTGCTAAGTCATTTATTGCGGATCCAGCACTTGGGTGTGGACAACGACATCTTCCACTATCCTAATGGGGGGAGAAACTCCTAGGGCCATGGTGCTAGCTAGGAGGTGTTTTGCTATAGTTAGCTGGGTATACTAGACCCAATGACTCATTCGCAGTAAACTGTTTGGCTTGCCATAGTTTTGTTCCTACCCAAAGACACTGGATTGAGGTCAGGCACATTCTGAGATATCTCATCGGCACGAAAGACTGGGGTATGTTCTATCCATAACTTGGCAAACGGAAAATTATAGGATGCGCTGATGTAGAATATTTGTCAGATCCACATAAAGGCCGATCACAATCGGGTTATGTGTTCTTGTATTGAGATACTGCGATTTCATGGCAATCAGCGAAGCAGACAATGGTTACTACATCCTCTAACCACGCAGAGATTCTTGCATTACATGAAGCCGACAGATAATGTTTCTGGTTGCGGTCTATGATCAGCCATATTAACGGGAGTTGTGGTCTGAGTTCTAACCAAGATAAACCGACGATACTTTATGAAGACAATGCAACTTGTATCGTTCAAGTCAAAGGCAGATTTATTAAAGGTGACAAAGCGAAGCATATTTCACCAAAGTTCTTCCACATACAAAAGTTGTAGAAGACGAATGAGATCAACGTTGTTCAAGTCCATTCAGAAGATAACCTGGCTGATCTATTCACGAAAGTTCTTGCATATCATACATTCAAGTAGGGTTGTACAGAGAAACCGTGAAATCGCGAAACGAAACTGAACCAGGCCGAACCGACAATTTTTTCCGGTTTTAAACAGGGCCGGTTCAGTTTACGGTTCCAAAAATGAAGAACCGGACTACCCCGGTTCAGTTTCTGGTTAGCTACCCCGGTTAACCGACCAAACTGAACCGGGGTAAACTTAGCCTAATAAATAATCATATAAATAATATAACTCAACCCTCCCTCTCTCTCAGTCTCTCTCAATCTCATACCTTTACCTGATCTCTCTAAACCTTACCACCACAATCATCTCTCTTAGTCTTACTTCATATCATATTATCATCTAACCTCTCTCTACCACCACCACCACCACAATCATCTAATCTCTGAGAATTCATTCCAACAATTCTGAGAATCTAGGGTTTCTCTACCACAAGTTTGAAATCTGAATCTAGGGTTTCTCTACCGCAAGATGAGTGAAAAATAACTCCAATTAAGGGTTTGTCTACCACAATTGACAATTCATTCCAAGTTTCTTCTTCCTTCTGCAAGTTTCCAATTAAGGTTTCACCGACCACCGCACGTTGGACGTACTAATCCCCATTTCAGAGCTTCAATTTGACCTCTTCTTAAACCCTCAATTTGGGTAAGTTTTCAGCCCCTAAGTCTTATGCTTCTACTATAGTTTTCATTTCTGCTTCTACTATAGTTCTTATACTTTTGGGCAAGTTAGGGTTATCATGTAGAGCTGAAATTTTTGTGGGTTTGGGGTTTAATGTTGATTTCCGAAATTTAGGGTTTTGGGATTTCATAGAAAGTTGGGGTTTTTCTGAGTTTGATTAATTGGAGTCAATGTTTAAGGGTGTGATTACGTTTTTGATGAAATGGGTTTTGTGGGAACTGAATAAATTAAAATTGATCTTTATGGGTCTGAGAACTGAGGGGTTTATTAAGCTTAGTAGACCTGACCTGAAATGGGATGGAACATTAAAGTTAAGATGATAAATGGAGTTTCAGGAGGGTACTCTTGACTCTTGAGAGAACCCTGTAAATGGAGTTTAGTGCTGACATTGTGTTTGATTCAGTCATGTTCTTCTTAGGGAACGCTTAGCCCTGAAATAGAGTCTTTGGAAATTCTGGACTGGTGTCATGAGTTACTGTTTGAACCTACTGTATTATTTTTACACCTAACATTTGAACCTACTGTATTATTTTTCTGCAGCTGTTCAAGATTAGTGAAGAAGTAGTAGTTGATGCCACGGATAAAGAAAATATCGCACGCTTAATAAACCATTCAGTAAGTTACTTGCAATGCCATGAATTAGACACAACCCTCTTTGTCAAAACACTTATAATTGTGGTTTTTTACTGTTTCTTACTTTCTTGACGATTTCCTTAATAATTTAGTTACACAGTCGTTTCATGTCATCCAATTTCTAACCTTAAGCATCATTTAATCTCTTAGAGACTTGAAACAAAAATGCCTTATATCCTCCGTTTTGTATCTCGTGGATTATGTGTGACGGAAATGCATAAGACTTTAATTTTCATGTCTATGAAGATGTTACAAAAGCATCCAACAAAGATCGATGCAGATTGATAATTTTAACTGCAATTGGGGGTGCCCTATACTCATTTGTATCTCTTTTATGATATCATAATTCTGAGCATTTCTTTCGTTGTGCAGTGCATGCCCAACTGCTGTGCGAGAATCATGAGTGTTGGGGATGATGAGAGTCGAATTGTACTTATTGCCAAGACAAAAGTTTCTGCAGGCGATGAGCTAACGTAAGACTTTTTATCGTGAATTCCCTTATATACATAATATTAAGGTGCAATATGTGCGAGTCAGAAAATGAATGCGTTGTTTGAGTTAGTAGCTTTTAAAGGTTAATATCATGTGCAGAGGCATCTAAGTTGAAGTCCATCTAGTTATTATTAGCACACCTTTCAGTAAAAAAATCTTGGAGAACATGACTATGATATTATGAGTGATAAGGATAATATGATATACATTAGACGTTAATTACTTGCTTGGAATTTAACATCCTCGGAAATTTATCTGGAGCGTAAATAGTAAAGTACTATTACTAGCATGTAACATATATTTTGTCAAATAATGTACCTTGATCGTGGTAAAAACCTACACAAATATCAATTCAGAAGAAAATCATTAATCCGGTGACCAGTAGTCATATTTTCATTTTAACTAATTTCTTCTTTCCGTCTCTGCTAAAATTATAATCCAGCGAAGTTTCTCATTTTTTTCCTTTACTTATGCTTTCAGGTATGATTACTTATTTGATCCCGACGAGGCTGATGAGCAGAAAGTTCCATGTCTCTGTAAAGCTACGAACTGTAGGAAATTCATTAATTAGGTGCAAAACCATAAGTTGTTTCTCCGCACATTTTGGAGCACAACCCATCTTTCCCGCGCAGGATTTCACAGCTTCTTTTAGTTTAGTTCTCTTTTAATTATTTTTATAAGCTCATCTTGCAAGCTTAATAAAAGCGCAAGATTCGCCGGTATGCTTGCTGGCATTCCACTCCTGTAGTTGTAAATATTATGAGGCCCATCGATTAATTTAATTTTTACTAATTTATCATCAACAAGGGTTAGAAAAGCAAGCCTGTTGACTCAACAGTTTTGATATTATAGGCTTATAGCAAAACCAGTCTCTGGGCCAGTTTTGTTAAATGTTAAATGTTACGAGTCTCTAGGCCCAGTCCATTCTGAAGTAATCCAGTCAATTTTAAAAAAAAAATCCAATCCAGTTCAAATCTGATAAATCCAGTCCAGATCTAAAAAATTCAGTCCAAATCTGAAAAACCGAATAAAAAAACCGAACCGAACCGGACCGACTGGTTCAGTTTTGGGCCGGTTATTTTATGAGGCATGTTCGGTTCAGTTCCTTACTTTGAAAAACCGGGGTATCCGATTCGGTTCGCAGTTTAAATCCAAAACCGGACCGAACCGGACCGTGTACAGCGCTACATTCAAGAGATTAGTTCATGGAATCAGCATGCGATGTTTACAAGATTTATTATCTGCTATAGTATTATATTGCTCTAGATTGATCATCATCTTTCAACAAATAGTAACTTGTTCTCCAAGTTTTTGTTGTTTGCCTTAGTTAAAAATAAAGGTTTCAGGAGAAAAATGAGATTTTCATTGTATCTTGTATTCGGGTGTCAATAAGGTCATGGACGCGGGGTTCTAGCATAAGTCGTACTCCTGCAATGTACTCTACATTTCCTGTTTCCAGGAATTTACGAACCTCTCTTAAAGAGGGTCTTGTAGACCCTTTCCATCATTAGTCCACCCAAAAAATACCCGTAACCGGATTTGAGAAAATGAAATAACATGGCTTGATTGGTGTGATTTTTGTTTGTTCGATCAAATTAAATTGGGAATTTCAGAGGATCCGCCGTATTTTCAGAGGGCTGACAATTTCATATACACACTGATGGATATAAATTTCAAACTCTGCTACTTCACTATCAGAACTATCTTGTCTAACTTCAGTGAAATCATTCTGTCCGAAAAGATCCAAGGACCATTTCGAAGCCCCACATCATTTAAGTGTCCAAAGTTGACAGAAAGGATCACAAATAATAGAATTTTGATGGATTCAAAGCCCTACCTCACACATGGAGAATCCTTTAGCTACTCGATCACAGAGAAATGCATCTTACTTTTCCGGGTTTCTTTATCTTTTCCACAAAAGGTCTCGCCTTTGAGAGCCACAGTTTATATGTTTACAAGTTACAACACACATTTTGCACTAATCACCAAGTTTATGACTGTTAAGTTGAACTCTTTTATGAGTTGATACAGATGTATTGCAAGTTTGTAACAAGATTATACAATTAGCTGACCAGAGAGCCGGCACACCAAACACCGGGAGGACATCAGCGATATACAGTATTACACAAATCAAGAGAGAGAAACAAACACAATCACCCAAAGTATTTAATTAGCTGTCATTGGACTGTTTCTTAGCATACACAATTAGGATGTAATAATCGATGAAAAATAGTTATGTGACATCATATAGATTGCAGACCTCAACGTAAATGTCTGATTGCTCATCCAGATGCTCCTGAAGTTCTCGAGCAAATGTCAACAGAGTTACCACAAACATTTAGCTACTAAGCTCTGTTACTTTAGATGCTTATATTGAAGTGAAACATTGGTGAATATAACTGTAAGACAGTTTAAATGGAGAAAGAAATAATGTAGCAGAAAGTAAACAATGCATTTAGCTCCAGAATGACAGCTTCGAGTAGGCAACTTATGGCACTGCATAAGAACAAGAAATGTGCAGAAAATTCACCAATACCAAGTTTCTTTCGGCATTTTTTCCCTGATAATTCTTTGTATCCAAATTTCCATTGTTTACATTTTGTCCTCAGGTTCTCTCAATCTACACTCGCTTTCTAGTTTCTCTCATCCCAAATTTCACATTCTCTATCTCTAGAGTCTTTGAATCCAAATCATCTTGGTAGATTCTAGCAGTCCAAATATTTACTCTACAGTCTCTCGAAAACAACTTTTAATCCCCTGAATCTTTCTCTAGATCTAGATTGTACGTCTCTAAATCCTTCCAATCCAAAATTGTCTACCTCTACACTCTCCAAAACTATCTAGTCCAAATTTCATACTCCCATAATTTCTCTACAAATCCTCAGGCTCACCAAATCCAAATTTTCTCAACAGATTCCAAGTCCAAATTAATGTAATATATTTTGTATCTTTAAATTATCCTAGTCCAAAAGTTTCCTTTAGATTATGCTAATCCAGCATGTTGTCTCTCTAAATTGGCTTTGAACCATATGTTCTTGCCAAAAATCGGCCTGACCCAAAAATTTCCATCCTTTATATTGTCTCTTTAAAATTTCTCTTATGCGATTTAATTTTATATTCAATATAGGTCTCAGGAAAAAAGCAAAATAATAGTGGTTAATTAATTATGTTCTCTGGTGAGAAATAACAACAGAACAAAGGAAAAATCAACTTTCCAAGTTTTGCAATTGAGTTAGTTCTCTTCCATTTAATGGATACAGGATAGAAAACTTCCATCTTTTTCATGCAAACAAACCAAGGTGAAATTGGGTTTTCCGGCAGTTCATTTTCCGTGATTCAGATACAATCAACTAAAATGTCGAATAATCCTACACACTTAATCCAACTCTGATGAACATGGTAAAACACCAAGATCTTAAGCTACTATATTAAAAAGCGAACACCAAGGAATTATCTCCAACACAAACAAAACAAAATTTGCAAATACAAACGCAAATTGAACATCCACCTTTTTGACGGGGAGACAACTTCAAACAGGTCCATAAACAACGGAAAGCAACCCGCCTTCCACTGCTTCATTCTCATCCATAAACAAATCATCAGTAACCCTAAACGAGGCATGTCCCCCTAAAACCACCACGGCAATCGCAATGGAAACCACAACATTCACCCAAACATGAGTCAACACTAATGCAACAATCGTAACAACACTCAACCCTACCAAAACCACCAAATCATTCACCACCCAATTAAAAACCCTAATTGGGTGATCCCTAAATAAATACCCAAAGAACCATCCAATAAACACAATTAGAAACACAATCATTGAAATTGGGTGCCAAAGTAAGCTTAAGAAGAGTATGATTAGGGTTATAATAGCGTAATTTAGACGGAAATAGTTGAGGTTTCGTTTGATTCGAATTAGGGTTTCGCCAAGACTGTAAGGGCGAGAGAAAGACGAGGGATCTAAGAGGTCTCTCCATGGTCGACGTGTTGAGATGAGAGAACGAACTCGGGATTTTGATTGAGAGATGAATTCGATACCTGATGATGATGATGATGATGCTGCCATTGTTGGGACTGTTCCGTACCCACTCGTCATCGAAACCCTAACCCCCTAAAACCTTAGTGTTGATGGCGGAGAAAAGTGCGATATTTTTTAACGATAGATTATAAACCGCGAAATAAGTTGATGTGTTTTTTCATGTGACCAGTGACAGAAGGGAAAAAGGAAGTATCTGTCTCCATCAGGGTGTGAGTTTGTTCCAGCAGTGGGGTGTGGGATAGATTTTAATTTGGAAAGTCGAATGTAATTGTTTTATCAAATTTACAACGGAGAAAAAAAGAGATAATCGGGAAACTAAAGGGAGGGAGAAAGAGAGTGAGAAAAGTTTAGAACAAAAGGAGATAGAGATATAGGCTTGTGCCGCACTGAGGGTTTGGAATCTTTAGATTAAAGCACCATTGAAGGCAGCGAATTAATGAGAATAAAATTTATAATATAAATCAAGTGGTATATCTCAAGAGTGCACTAAGAAAGACCTTCAGACCGACTAACACATCAGGGGGGGAAATTGTATTTGGCACAATGTGAAAAATTGTGAAACTGGCATCCAGTTTATTACAAATCATCTCAAATATTCTACCTACATTAACAAGATTGAACATCCTTGTTGTCAAATATCTCCCTTCTCCCTGTTGTAACAGATTTTTCATGGCTGTATGTGAGTGGAAGACGACATTCACCATTTATCCATTGACTTACTCAACATCAGCAGAGGGTTCAGAGGTGTGCACCTCACCTCAGAGACAACTTCAGGAAAAGAAAAGAACACTGATGCATTAGGCTCCGCCGTGCTACCAACCTGCCTAAAGCAATTCTTCATGACTAAACAAAATGGCACTGTTGCTGCAACCTCTGTAATGCATTGCAAACTATGGAACTCTTAAAGCACAGATTACCGTGTCAGAATATTACAGATGATGCAGGAAGTAAGACATGAACAGCTATCGCTGCAGCGCAACACTCATTTTCTAGCTTCAAAATTTATAGAGGAAGACCACAAACATATTGCTGTTTATTTCATGGTGGTGAAGACTATATGTTCAAGAACTTGCAACATACTTGTATACATGAAACCAGAATTATGATAAAAGACAATTAATATCCACACTAAAACATAACATATAAACGTTTTATGATTCTAGCGCTTAATGTTCATTGAAATGGTGTTGTGGGAAATAACAATATACATCACAACAAAGTATATTAAGAAATATATTCAATAATTACAGTTTGTTCCTTGCTGAATTTCTACAACATACAAGTACAGAAAGTGAACTGTAGTCAAGCTTGCTTATAAACTTCTTAGGGGGTGTTTGTTTTTTCATGTTGAGCCATTTAAGGGTTGGCCCCATGCTGAGTCATACTTTCCACATGCAGAGCAGTCTACACCTATTGAGTCAATGCACTGCACCCCTCAGGCAGAGCAGCCTACGCCTATGGCGCCAATGCCCACCGCTTCTCACATAAAATATTTGTCGTGGTGGGAAGGGGAAACGAAAGGCTGGAGAAGACACCAATGTTCAGACTCATGTAGTCGAGATGATATCCCTTATGAAGACTCAAATGGAACGAGAGGATGGAGCTAGACAAGATACCACTGCCATGAAATTTAGAGATATATACATTCATCTAAAAGATATGACGACTTTGGGGCATTTGTCAAGGGGTGACATGACTCGAGCTTGCTGGGAATTTTCTGAACATCCACACGTTGCTGAGATTTTTCTTGCCATGACTACAATGGAAGAAAGGGCGGATTACGTGATGGAGTGGCTTGGAGATTAAAGGGCTACTTATGGAGTATTATATGTTAATTGCTATTTTGTACTATTATGGTTTTCTGAACTATGTTATGCTCATTTGGATATTGAACTACTACCCTATTTTGCTTCTTTGGAATATTATGTTTTGTTGATAATAAACATATTTTTCCTTTTATCTAGATGTTGTGTTTGTTTTTGTTATACCGTTAGTGAATGCATATTCTCATGCACTTACAGGTTTATGAATGGAATGATTCATAGTGTGTGTGTGTGTGTGTGTGTGTGTGTGTGGGGGGGGGGGGGGGGGGGGGGGGGGGGGGGGGGTTGTGCTGCCCATTTTTCTAAAAAAAACTAATAATGCGTATGGTGACAATAATTTTAATTGAGAAATACGTGTGTGTGATTGTAGAAGTATTTCACTTTATTTGATTTAGATGGAAATGTTATATGTGTTGTGTTATTTATTAGAAAAGGAATAATAGAGTTCTCCTTTCTGATCACTCTTTTTCTTCCTTTTTTTCAGGAGACCCGTCATGTATTAGAAAAGGAAGATATTATTACTTTCTATCCAATTCTCCTCTGCCATCCTGTATAAGAAAGTCTACACTAAGAAAGCTAGTAGGATGCAGCTCTTTTCCCAATTAGATGACAAAATGAGCCCAAAAAAGCTACAGGTGAGTGTCTCTACAGGAAAATGTGATCGAGAAGAGCTGAGCTGGATCTTTTTCCTTCCTACCAAATCGAGGAGAGAATATGCTTGGCTTCCTAAGGTGGTGTAGTATGTCTTTCAATGCAAAAGTGTGCAATTTTTCGGTATCAGAGTAAATCAGGATATTGGTATATATCAAATTGTTTAGCGGTTCTTCCAATTCATAGTTCAAATTTCAGAGCATATTTTCTAAGGGAAGCCTGCACAGGCACAACAAGTATCTCCTTTATCATTCCTCAAAATCCCCCTGCATCTACCATGAGAGTTCGTTAGTGATCCATCAGTGTCAATTCCGCGTACACTAGGTCTGGTAAGAACTATTTGTGAGTTTAAATTGTGAGTGATAAATTAAAGTGACAGGCATTTTATCCGACCTCTTGCTTGCTTCTTTCTGTGAATTCTGGGAATTCATTTTTCCACTGCTTGCTTTCTCTCCCATTTGCATTTTCTGTGCCTACTGAATATCCCCATTTTTTGTAGCTAGAGGTATCGAGGTCATCTGGCCCGCAGACCGTCAATTCCCAACTAAATCCTCTAGGGCTCGTGCAATAGCCCGCAAACTACACGAACCGGGCAAGCCGGCACAAGATCGACAAGCTCATACCAACCTCAAAACCCCATCGGTGATGAGATTTGAACCCTTGACCTCCGGATGGCTGTTTCCACACCATCACCACTAGAACACAAGGTAGTTGGTTGAATATCCCTTTCATTCCTTTGACTTTTCTGTTCTAATCAGATTTCCGAAAGCATCTATGTAATCCTTGTCTACTTTCTCATCAATGGTTTTGCTCATGTTGATATCTAATACTCTCTTTATTCGTCCATCGAGTTAATCCTTAGAAATAGAGTTGTGTTCATAGTTGCTTATCTTGAGAGTAGAGGATAGCTTTGGTTGGCATTTCAGTATACAATATTCAAGCAAACTCCACCAACCAAGCAAACTCTTCCGCGAAGAGTAAGCGTCAAGGCGCCGTGATAAAACCCCTAAAATGTTGTAGATCCCCAATCATAATCATCCCACCCATCTCGGTCGGACAATCAACGGCCACAGTACCCTAAACTAATCGGTGACTTTTACTATTGGGGCAGAAGAGTTCGGGCCATTAAAAAAATATGAAAGCCGGTCGATAATATCGTGTCATGGATCTTTATGTTTTGCCTTAGTAAACACCCCTTACCAATTTATCTAGCCCCCGAATGGACATCATTTTGTCCCCTAGAGTGTGGGAAAATTGGTAATATCCATCCCGTGCTTTTACATAATTCAAAATTAAAAGGTCAAAGGACGCTTTCTCTGGGATCTCCCCGATAGTTATCCCCGTTTTCATTAAAGTCTACGGGGGTAAATCTCCATCTCCGTGTCTACTAAGTAATAACGTGTGGTGTGGTTACACCACCTCTCGAGAGGCCTGTGGAACTAAATTCTATCTATTTTCCGAGCGTCCCAATAGCTAGAGCGTATTTTTCCATACACATTTTAACAAATTCCTGAATGGGATTCATTAGCCAGACTTATTGTTCTTTATGCAACTTGTCGTAGGTTTTCACAATCCATACAACATCCCTCCAACGAAAGTTAAAGCCCATCCCCCTCATCATTAACCACAGTACATTTCTCACAACATGTTAACACTCAAAATTTCCTTTGAGGCATTTCATGCACACACATGCTAAGGTCCAAAAAATCTAGAAATTTAGTTTTTTTTCCATCGGTTGTTATAACTTTCTTCTGATATCTGAGTTTTACCCTCCCTCGCAATACAACCACACTTCTCCATGGCTATCAAGATATCGAGGTGGTGAGGTGGGGGTAATGTCCTTCCGCCTGCGACAATAATCTCTCATCTACACTGCCGCTTGCATTTTGGTGTCGGGCGGTAATTTAAATTGTTTCATCATTTACGTCGGTGTATGCTCTTGCTTGATTATGGTTTGTGAAGAATCATGTGGTGGTGTTGGGTGTTGGAGTGTTTTGATTAGAGTTGTTGAATGAGAGGGTAAGGCGGGAAATCATACAGTTTGTAACAAATGATAGGCACTGACACCGTTTAGCGCCCAAGAAAAAATAGTAAGTTTCATGTTTATGAAAACAATGCTATTTTGGGAATACGCGATAATTTAACCGGAACAGCTGTACATACTCTTTATGTTGGAGGGCTCTAGTATAGATGAATAATGATTATATAATGGCGAGAATAGCAAAATAACATTAAAGCTGTTACATTCCATATCTTTTTGTTAATATATATCCTAACCTTCCAATTTTTTCTCAATACACTGAGGGTAATGTAGTAGCAGGAAGACCTCATCCAATCCACCCTTTCACCTGACCTTGTCGACGTTATCATCCGTATCCCTCTCAACAAACATCCTGTCGAAGACGTCCTAGTTGGACCAACGGAAAATAAACGCAATCCTTAACGGTCGTGGTCTGTTCACAATTTGTCGACGCGGGACACTTCCCTGGAATTCTTGCACCTCCCTCAACAACCCCACCCTCTATAACCCTTGGTAAAATTGGAAACTCCAAGTCCCCTTCCGCTCCAAATCTTTCTTGTGGAAAATCCTTCAGAATGGTATCCTCCAATTCAAACATTTGGCATGGTACCGTAGATTGGGATACTAACTGCCGCCCGATGCGGCCTGAAAGAGGAACTAACTACCCACTGGCTTTCGTCCTTCTGCTCCCGCAGATCGGCGACATCTGCTCGAGTCATGACCTCTTGTCAGACTTTTAGAAACTGGAGCTACACAGAGATCGGTTTCCATCACTCCGTCCTACGGGATTCGAGGTATCCAAATCATGGGCATCTGTTTCTAATTTTTCATCTTATTGCAAGCTCTTTTAGCACCACTATTCTTTTGCTCATCTAGGACCAACAAAAACTTTCCTCGTATTCGGCAACAGCTAAAAACACAACAAGTGATTCTACTCAAATGCAAAAAGCCTGCACCATTCCCAAACTCCCTACGAACCCCAAAACCTCCCCATTAGGCAACTCCCGCCCATACCGAAGCCAGAAGAGAGCATATTGGCACCGTGAGGCCTCCTGTAGACGCCCAGGATAGCGGAGGGCGAGGTTTCGATATTTAAAAATCACTCAATTATTTTTTACTCTGGCAGGTAAGACGGGCCAGATAAGCCTGACGCTTGAAGAGGCTTGAGGCGCTCGCATAGCGCTTAGGAGGACTGAGGCGCTCGAACATTTAGGTTGCAAAGTTTTGCTTTTCGTGCTTGACGCCAAGGATGTTTTGAGCCTCATGAGTATGAGTCAGTGATCTTAGTTGGGGACTTTACCCTTCGCTCCGGATACGAGCTTCGGCGATTTGTTTTTTTTTTAGAATATTAGATTTGAGTAGTTAATCGTTATTAGAACATGCATGCCACTCTTTAGGCAGCAAGGGGAGTTGGTTATCCCTTTTTCCATAGTTATTTTGTATGCGAGTGGCCACACGCTTATGTAAATCACGCTTATGTAAATTCTTCTCTCTCCTCCTTTTGGCGTTTTAAACAAAAAAGAAGGTATTAACAGGGAGATTGATTCGATGGTGCAATGGGGGTTGTTCCTTAGGATATAGTATACTCTATCTTCATTCTCTTTGTTTCTTCTCAGTCATAGCACTTCAGGCTCTCTCCCAAATCAATCAAAACCCTACACTCTTCACAACTCTCTTTCGCGCGATCCTCTCCCCCCGTAGAGTGATTGAGTCCCTACTCTCTGATTTGCTGAAGAAAATTCACATCCAATAACTTCAGTTCCTTCTTCAACACCTGTCCTCTTTTATCTTCGGGAAATTTCAACCTTTCGTTTACGTTAATTGATGGTACGTTAAACTTCTCTTTTGAGGGGTACACTTAAGGACATAAAATTTGTTTTTGATTTTAGTTTCCTCTTTAATTTTCGACATTCCTCTCTCTTTAGGATTAGATTGGGTGGTATGCCTTGTAATTATATCCAGATTCATACACATGGAGACATAATATTGGTCCTAATACAGAACTAATTTGACAATCTGAATATTTCTCATCACTCCAACATAAGCACGATGATTCCATCCACCCCTCTTGCCACATTGGAGCCCAAACAATACAAGGTGAGAACACCCACTTAAATTTACTAACCTGACTTTCATTTTCCAGATATTAAGGGAGTGTGTTAATGTGTGGGTGTGGTGTTGGTTTTTTTGTTTTCATTAGGTACTTGAGAGAAGCAACAATAAGATCTTTACTGCTAAAGTAGTGTGGTCCTGCTTTTTTTTTTCCCAACACGTTTTGCGTAACGTAGTACACTAGGTGAAACAGACAAACTACTTATCCTCACTTTGTGTTTCATCAACTCATCTCATCTCTTTCTATCCGTCCCCCACATCCGAGATGCAAGTTCTACACTCCATTGATGCTAATAATAGTGGTAAAAAGATCTCACTTGTTGTCAAGCTTAAACCCCCTCAATTTGTGGATTTTTCTATATTTTTTTTAGATTTAGGATAATTTGTGTACTGATTTGAGTTCAATCAAGTGCTTTTATTTAGGAAGATTACTGATGTGGGGGTGGATGTTAGTGGTTTATGATTAATCTCTACTTTATTGGATTTATTTACTTGTTATGAGGGTTTTAATGATGCACTGTTTATGTTAGTATTAAGGATTAGAACAATAGTTGAGATTAAGTTTTAGATTCTTAATGATGATGTTGGGGTTAGATAGACCTACTAGTTGTTCTAACAATCGACTGTATTAGCGTTGCTTGGAGCCTATGCCAATGCGTATATTATAGGTTTTGGTTTGGCTTGATTTTTAATTATGATTTTTTTTTAAAGACACCAGGTTGTTTATGTGGAAGAGAATAAAAAAATAGTTTTAGGTGATTTAGTTCTAAGTTTTGCTTAGTTTTGGAACTACTTGAGTGGGTTTTTTCCAGACTTTTGTGATTTTGAAGATACATTGGTGAAATTTAAGGTGATATAGCCTTTCTACCGGAATCGTCTCTCTGCGTTAAAACTTACTTAAGTCATCTACTTAGAACAGACTTGTGTTAAAGATAAATTTGGGAGGTTCTGTTCTGGGAAATTCGTTTTGGGTTTATTATTTCTAGAGATCGCTAACAACTGCTGAGTTGGTTAGCTACTATATGGACCCCAATGAGTTTTTAGATAGATTTAAGTCGATGAACAATAATATACGGGATCATCCAGTCAAGGGTGCATGTGTTGGACCCCGTCTTCTCGAGCAAGTTTTTTTATTACAGTTACTTTGAACTTCGTGCTGAATTTCAGTTCCAATGTTGCATAATTATGACTAATAAGTTTGTTTGGTCCTACTTAGATTGATAGAGTGCATGGCATATTTAATTAAGTGATTCTCGTCATTAGTGTTTTCAGAATGTCTCTCTATTTATTTTTTTCTTTTTTTGTTCTGTCATAACTGTATGGAGTGTATGTTGTTTGAAGTACCTCATTTTTGAAGATTTTGTATATATCAATTGTGTATGTTTTACTCATTCTTCCTTCATGTGATCTTTAGTGGTAGATTTGGGTGAATTGAAGAAACGGTTGGCATACTCTTAGCTTGGCAGTCCGAAATCAAATAGGAGCACTCAAATCCATTAAAAAAAAATCCGAGTGTTATGTCGATCCTGTCTGATTTCTCCACCATCCATCATTCTTCTCCATCTACTTTATCTTCTCATCATTGCTCCTTCTTCATTCTTCCACTACCCCACTATCTATGGGTCATACCGCTGCAAAAAGACCCCATGAACTAAACTTTCAAATGCGCCGAATCTCTCCCCAAGAAGGCCCTCGACCTAGATCCGTCTCCCAACACTCGTAGTTGATCTTTGCATCACCGCTAGTTGATCCTTTTCGGATCCGATTGCAAGGGGTTCTTAACGACGAAATTTATGACCCACAACTCCCTTTGGGAAACGTTACTATCCTCGGCTTGGAAATGGACTCTGTAATACGCCGTCTCCTTGCCGTTATCCACGCCATGGACCATCTCCACCCTTTCAATGCCTTGCTTCGTTATCTCCGCTCACAGCAGTCGCATATTCCTGCACCTCTTTTAAGTTGATCTTCTGCCGTCGGCCAATTGCCAACGATGTAACCTGTCGCTTCAAGGGAAATGCTTATGTTTAACTATGGCAAGCAAGGGAATTTCAATATGGAAGGTTTAGTTTCTACGTGGAGATTCCTCGTTTTCGTCGGAGTCTCCCCCGTTTACATAAATCTCAATTTACACCAAATTCGACCATCACATGTTCTACTTGTCCTACGGTATTCTTAACCTATAGCCAAGGGTACCTCCTCGTAGTACAATCGAATACCAGAAAATGTTCAAAATTCGATGAAGAAGACGTGAAGAGCAGACGGTTTTTGCTATCGAGGACGTTAACCCGCTGCGATGGTATTGCACTTAGAAGTGACGGTGATTTTTTGGTGGTTTCAACACACAAAAAGGCATTGTGTTACTTCATAGTATGATAGTTGGGTGAGAAGCAGTGGTTTATGATCAGATTAGACCCATCGGAGACCGTAGAAGTTTGCAACTTCGGTTACTATTAAGGGAATGATGAAGGCAAATGTGGTAATGCTCACGGCACTATAGATGAGTGTGAATTGGGAAAGGCCGAAAGAGCTGATTTGCATTGCGAATGAGTCAAGATAGGAAATGAGAGGAAGTCTCTGGGTGTGTTTTTGTGATTGGGTTTAGACTCTCTTATTTTATGTTACTGAAGATTTTCAGATTGGTCCAACTTGTCAACAAGCTTGAAGTAAAAAGACCATTACTAATTGCTTCTGGTTACGCCTATCAGTTATGTTTTTCCTTGAGATTTTTGCGTAATGTCAAATAGCTCCTAAGTTTGCAGATTATTGCTCATTAAATCCAATTTTAATGGAACATTGTTGGATACAAGTAATAAAATACCACATATATCGGCAATATATGATTGGACAATCAGTTATTATTATCTTTATTGATTGTTTGCATATATGTATAAAATAGTAAAATATTTGCTTTTTCTGTGAAGTTCTCATCTCATTTCTCATCCTCTGCGATATTTCACTCTAATTACATGGTTATTCTACAGTTTATGGTTACATTTTTATTTTTTGTGACATTGTTGAACTTTGGAATGTATCCCGTTCACCTACATTCTCGATTCCCCCCCTTTCACTATTCTTTAACTCTCCTCAATTTGGCATCATGTTCAATGGCTAATATCCTCTTTAACATTTTATTTTAAAATAATAGTGCAGTTGGACAATCCTTTAACTTGTGGAATGATTATTGATTTAACTTTTCATTAGGTTCTTAACTATGATAAAAACACTCATACCGCTAAGCTATACAGCGCCTTAACCCTCTTATTGACGACAATCACGAGTCTCTTGTGAATGCCTCATGAAACACACACAGTTAAAGTTCTAATGTATTATAGCATCGAAGGTATAGAGGAGACATTGAAGTAAGGGAGAAATTTAGATGCAGAGTAAATGACGCAATAACACGAGTTTTAAAGAAGTAATTAGATCTATAGGGTAACAGAGCTTTATGGTCCACAAGAAGACACATCTTACACTGATGATCCATAGACGTTGGAACTGATGAGAGTGTTAAAGCTCCTGGTCTGATATCTAATCTTCAACCAAGAAAATAAGCAATAGGCAATCGTTATTAGCGTGTGTTAAAGATGGTAAAATTTCCTGTGAGCATTCCTAGAGAATAGTTTTATTCTGGCCTAAGAGGTAGAGCGCTTGGTATGTATTTAGGGTTGAATGATCTCTTTCTTATGACACAATTTATGGT